>MU223280.1:322931-349209 GCA_018584345.1 Thuja plicata | reverse complement strand
ATTCATTTATTTAATAGTTGTTTTCAACATGTGAGATAATTGAATTCTTTTTAATTAAGAATTGCTTTATTTGATGAAATTAAATTAATTTAATTGGAAGAATTTAATTAGTAAGTTTAAATATTTGGATTTAAACTATAGGGAATTGAGTTTAATTAATTAAATAATGATATTTAATCAATTAAAGCTTAATTAATTAAATAATGATATTTAATCAATTAAAGCTTAATTAATTAAATAAAATTAATTTTTTAATTAATTTTAGGAATTGGATTAGATGATTTGAGGAATGAATTTAGAAGAAAATAGATGATTAATTAATGATTAAAAAACCATTAATTAATAGATGAAAATTAGTGTTTTTAATGTAAAGTCGCAAGCCTGTCCATTTTAGGGTGTCTACAGTTAGGTGTGTTGCATTTGAATTTGTTAAGTGTATAAATGAACTCTTTTGTCATCTCTTTTCTACTTAGGATTTGAAAATAAATGGAACGTGCTCTAATTACACTTAAGGATGGATTAAATCTCTCCCTCAATCTTTGGTTAAACTATTCTTTAAAGTATTGAGTCATATCCTTGGGTCATGGTACTACCACTCATTGGCTACCCATTTGAGATGCAATGGGGCAAACTTGATGACTTCTTCTTTAAACATGGGGTTCAAAGAGAAATGTTTATCCAAATTTTGCAACCATGCTCTAGCAAAACAACTTCCCAATCCACTATTTAAATAGGTAACATAATCTTCCCCAAACATTTTTATGACTCTATGGGACTGCTTTTCACACCTCCCCTCATGCCCATTTCTTGTCTTTATATCATAATACTAAGTGAAGGTCATGTGATGATGAATGGCTAGACATAGAGCACGCCAATAAGCATGATATCTTGTCATCTCACCATTTGCATTAGGTGGCACTTGCAACTCTTCATCAAGTGGATCTTCTCCTCCTTTTTGCAAAAAAATGGCTATGAATGGCTTGGATTGAGGATTTATTGAAACTCCAATATTAGTAGAGTGACTTCATTCAACACCATTAGAATTTGATCTCCTAGCACTCCATTGCTGATTCATTTCCCTCAGAACCTTGACATCTCAGCCATAGACTCCCTTATACAGGGTTATAATTCTCTGGCTAGCTCTTTATTTTTATTTTTTATGACTTCTTGGAGGTTGACATCGTCATTCCTTTCACCCACGACCTTTTTTTTCCTCCTTTCCCTTTGTCAGTAACTTATTTGACAATCATGCTTCAACATACACTCATGGGGAAGTAGGAAACAATGCCTCTGGTACAATCATAATGACCTTAGGGTTTTCAATTATGAATCAATCAGATATGATAGAATGGATTTAAAATTATATTTGCAAACAATACTAACTATGATCTAATAGCATATTTAACTAACACTTCAACTCTAAATTACACAAGCACAAATTAGAAAACTCCAGAATGAATTAAGTAATAAGCAGCGGTTGATTGTTTCAATCAGTTGAAATGAGAAAAAGTATGTCAAAAACATTGTTGCTAACATAATCTAAATTGAGAGGATACCTTCCTTGAGCTGATATAGTTAACTCCCCTGTCATTCTGGACATGCCTTATGTTGTACACAAACCCACCAATAAATATTGAGGTGTAGAGCCTTGAGACATTGCCTTTCTGATCTCTCTAGCAGTAACACACCTACCAAGATTATACTTAGGTCTTTATTTGCATGAAAACTTTAATGCTTGCTATAGAAACTTCAGATTTAGATTGTTTATGAGCGTGTAGCATCTCTCTGTTGGTCCCAAGAGCCCAGATTCAATGCTTCAATGGATGTATAGATAGTGCACCTTCCTTCTATCAGCTTTAGACAAGGCCTCAATAAGAAGAAACATTTGCAAATCCAATGTAACCTCCGTGAGGGTTTGTTGACAACAACAGGCAGGTTGAATAATTGATTTCTATCCTTATGCTATGTATGTTTCCTAGAACTAGGCTTGATGTTTGCCAACACTTAAAAATAATATGGCAAGCTTTTATTAGGTCCTATGTGTTGATTAACCCTTGTCCCTTCAGTGTGCCTGGTGGAGCAATGATAAATCTCCACTCCCCAAACCTACAACACACTTTCAAAATGAACAAATTCACTACATTCAATACATAAATAGATTATGGATGGTTAGGGTTGTCATCCCAACCTTCTTTCACTCAACAGAGGTTTAAACTTGCTAGTGAAACAAAAAAAAGTTGTCCAAATATCTCAACAAACTTATTCAGTGAAACCAAATCACCCCTATACCTACTCACCCTGGGATGCAAAAACAAGTTAGCCAAGCTTGGAGACTCAAGTCGGCTCAAATTAGGCACCAATTCGAAAACTCAAATATTTTATTTTATTTATTTATTTTTTAATAGTTTATTTAATTATTTTATATTTAAATGTACATATTAGATGATGAGGTGTTTGAGAACACCTTTTTATTTATTGCTAACCGACCAGTTTATTCGGACACATAACATGATGTTTTTATTGTCAAAATCCCCATACCTTCATGTAGTTTAAATATAAAGTGTTGCATGTTTGTATCAAGTTTATTGTTTATCGTAAACACTATATTGTTTTATGGTAAAATAGAAGAGAATTTGATGTTCTTTAAATGCAAATTAGTCAATATTGGACATGTGCCAGAATTGGTAATGTAATCTTAGAGCGCACAAATTATAAGTGGTCAACAGCTAAAGATTGGATGAAATGAAAGAAGTGAAAAACATGACTGTAGAACTACAAAATAGGGTGTGCAAGTAGATTCTGGTATCTAAGAGTCATGCGAGATCAAGTGTAGGCAAACTTCTTCTTTCTTTCTGATAATGTTGTATGGATTCTTTTTCATTTTGCAATAGCAATCAAAAGAGAAGACGGGTTCAATGTGGAGGCCTTGTAGGGATTTAACTCTAGAGACTGCTGTAAAGGTGAGGCCTTGTCTTTCAGTTTTACCTATATCAATTGTGGCTCTATCTAGGGTAAGGCCCTGTGACTTGTGGATAGTGATAGCCCATGCGGTGGTTAGCGATATTTGGGTGAGCCTACATCGGGTGATTGGTTGTATTGGAACAATGGTTGGATGTCGTTCATCCAAGGGTGGACCATTGTAGTTATCAAATTCAATTGTAACATAAGTTGGCAATTGTGGGGGCTTAGATCCAAAGGGATATACAATATATTTTACCTCTCCAAGAGATCCATTGACAAGACCAACTTCTATCCATAGATTTTTTGTAAGCGTGAAACGTTGAAACTTACATAATAAGACTTCTTGTGAAAGTTGGTCATCGTCATCAACTTCTGTGGATTGAGGTCGTGTATTAAGTGCAACGCAATGTGAAATAGGTACATGTAGTTGTTTTAGCCTTTTCTTATTGTGGAGTGCAACTAGTTCATTTGTAGAAAACACATATATTTCTTGGTCAAACATGTCTCATTCAATTGAAGTTAGTTTCTTGTTTGTGCGTGTCATTAATAGCTGTCATTCATGCTCTATTGGTTCTGTGTTTCGCATGTTTTGTAATGCTTGTCAAAATTTAATTTGAATTGGATCATCACCCTCCTAGCAAAAAATTGTCTGCAATGTTACAACAGTACTAAATTTGTGCCATAGATTTCTTGCAATTGTGTGTGGTACATAGATAGGTTTGTCCATTACAGGTGGGAGTTGGGCAAGGTCTCCTATTAGAATTATAGAAATGCTACCAAATGGGATATGTTGTTGGCATGGTATTGCTTCATGTAAATGGGTATCAATTTTCAATAGTAGTTTTGGGCCTACGAAACTCATCTCATCGACGAGAATGTATCATATAGTTTTCATGTCCTCTTGAAATGTTGTCAATATTTGTCCTTGTAGTGGTTGCATTTCTCTAATTGGAATCTTGATGGATGCATGTATGGTCCACGCTTGTATATTAAATGTTGTGATTTCTGTTGGAGCAAGAAAAAGGAGTGGATTGACTCTTTCTGGACTGGAGGCCTGAAGTGAATTTCTTATGCAACTAATTAGACATAATTTACTAGTTCATGTTGTTCCTTGTATGACCATGTACAAAGGTTGTGTTGCACAATTAGCTATGGAGTGGTCCTTAATGAGAGAAATGACTATTTGTTGTTGAGGTGATAGACTGTAGTTTTGGTTGTACAAATTATAGATGGGATGAATATGTTGTTGAGATAACCTATTTCTATGTACAAATTGAATTGTAGTTTCTTGCAATTGCGAAGGAACATTGTGTTCTTCCCATATGTTATTGTTGTCAATATCATGCTTGCCCAACATGTCAAGCTCATTTAAGTTGATATTATTAGCAAGACCCATTTGAGACAATAACTCCCACTCATGCATTGGCATAGTGTCACGTCTTTCCATCTCAACATCAGAACCATTTTCATCTTCTAAGAGAGCTGAACAAGTTGACTTGCCCGATCAACATGCCAAACATTATAGTTTTGTGTATTCAAGTGCTTCCAATTACTAATGATTTCTTCTTTGGTTAAGACAATATCTCTATGTATTGCATGAAAATGTTTGTATAGAAGCAACTCACTCCAACAAAATGTCTCAAAATGTTCAGAGGATTCTTCTAGAATTACATAAAACTTGGGGAAGACTTGGACTGTTGTTTTTTATTTTTTGTAACACCATTTGCATCCTTTTTGACTGCTATAATATGTGAAATATCTTGTTGATTCAATTAGGGCAACTAGTTCTAAGTGAGCTGGACGGTGCAAGTAGGCTTGTATGTAGCTAGATTGTATCTCACTTCCATTGATTGAGTGTTTTAGGTGGTGAAAAATATTTTTACCAATATTTAGTCATATAAACTGGCGGTTGCAAATCACAAGAGGCAATTTTGTAGCATATGACATGTTTCTTGTGTGCTAATGTCTCTCTTGGCAACAAGTTGGGCCATGAAAATTTGGTATACTTTTATGGCATAATCTTGTTGGCTTGCATTGGAACATATCCTTGTCAACATATCAACGCAACTCTCATATTTTTTTCAGCTTTGGATGCATGCTTGGCAATGTATTTGAGAACAAGATGTCACGAGGTGATAGGTTGGCAATCTATATTTTTTATCCATATGGAGAGCATCTGTGGGTTATGGATGTTCAACCTATCATCATTCCTAAATTGTTCAAAGGACTTATGTCCTAAGTCATCGCAAAGCAATTGTGATTATTTGCATTCTTTCCAAGGAGCTTTATATCGACATTCCATATGCACACCTTTTTTTATGTAGGCGAGTCCTCTCAGTACATTTGGTGTGTCTCTATACACGACTAACAATCTCTTCATAATCAATGTAAGGATTGGTAGCAAATATTTGAGATGTGTTTAGTAAGCATGGATCATTTGTTGGAGTCCTATGTATCATGTTTTCTACTTCAGATCTAGAGCGAGGGTTCCAAGCAGTGAGAAGTTTGTCAAAGAAGGTTTTTTCTCTATTTACTTTGATAAGGTTTTCCCAATCTAGCGTATCCATGTTTGGTGCATTTAGAAGCCAAATAAATCCATGGGTATGTGTAGAACCTCGACTTTGACATTCATAGCGGTACCAGTAGTTAACCATGCCCAAGAGTTTCTTGATAACATCCTCATGAAAGATTGTGAACCACTGATGCAGGTATAGTGTTGTTGTGTGTGGGTTTCTAACAACATTATCTATGCGTTGTTTATGGGAGAGTAATGAAGGTAAATCATTTGGGGAAAGAGCATAGTGTAGATCAGGCCACTTTGTGTCAGCTGCACTTACTGTAAAGAACAAGGTTGGAGAACCTATTTGGGTTATCATATTTGTTAGTTCAGTGTGACACTTGTTTCAATATGAGTGTGTCCCTCGTAAGGTTGAACCAAAATACATCAGCTCTTCTGCCAATTGATTATTAGGTAGGTTGGTTAAGTGGGACCGAAGGTCTTCAATAGTGGTTGGTACATTCTCTTTGACTTTTTGTTTTATGAATATTGATGCAAGAGATTGGCTACGATGACGTGTCATAAGGTTTAGAAGGAAGTATCTAAAGCGTGGGTGCTGCCCAAATCTGTTATCATGATATCACATTAGATGTAAGGCACATTCATGAAGTTTCACTTCCCTGGCTTGAGGTTGCATGGGTAGTGCATTTCCATTTGGGAAAACAATAGGAAATGCTATGTCAAATAACCCCTTAGTAGTGTATTCATTAATGGGGGTTGAACTAATGTGTGGCCAGTCAATAATGTGGTTAGGGTCATTCGGAAGGTGAAAATATTCTTTAATAATTTCTAACTCTCGGAGTTTGGTTGGTAACCTTGCCACAAATGAGGTTGCATGTTCTGATTCACTTTCTAGTTCACTTTATCTAGTTTCAAGGTCAAGGTCCCCTAATACGAGATTTTTGTTTTCACTTTGAATTGTACGAAGCATTCCCAAAATGTTTGTAGTGGAAGCATGAAGCAATGATAATGCATCATCATTGATTTCAACATCCTTGTATTATGAGCCATATTTGATCTTGTAAACTAGTGCATTATGAACATGAATTCTACTAACATAGCAATCATAAGTCTTGCCATGTGTATTAAGTCTGCTGATTATTAATACATCCAAATCTTGGATTGCACGTGGTAACGATGTTGCAATTTTTTGTATATCTTGGGCAAAGCTAATTGTGTGACCACTATATTTGTATTGTCCACCATAAGCACGAGCAACTTGCAATATTGGATTAACACGTACAATGAGCATCTCTTCAACTTGTGAGAGAACCTTCAAAACATTTGGTTGTTCAAGTGGGTCCATATTATTGTCTGCATGAAAGTGACGTATTGTTTTCTCAGCAACGCATCTCCTACAAGTGAGACCATTGGTTGATGAACAAACATGGAGACGAGGGTAACATTCCTTACATATAATACACATGTGCAAGTTCTGCGAGAGTGCATCCAGTATATCTCTAAATTTTCTAGTTGTTTCTAAAAATTTAGAGGGCATGTTAACATCCATGTCAGTAAGTGCAAGTGGAATGTGAGGTCTTGGTGCCGAAAAAGGTGTTTCATTGGGAGCACAAGGCTGTGGATTATGGGAACTTATATAAGCTTGAACACGGGGAGGGAGTGAGTCACCCATTGGTTGGTGCAAGTTGTGAGAACGCCTGATGGTACGACATGCACTTATTTCTTCTTTGTGTCGAGCATAGTATAGGCAAATTCTCTTACGAGATTGCATATCAATGAGATTACTATGATGCACCTATCTTTCAGAAGCTTGTGCATTTGAATTCATTTGTTGGAATGCAAAAAAAGGAAAATTGTATTGTCGGTATCTTTTTAATAGAAACATTATACAAGTGTTAGATTAAAATGCTAGCAACAAAGTAAGATGTACTTTTTTAATAATTTTTGAAAGAGTAATAGAAAATACATCTCTACAAACTATTTCCAAGTAGAGGTTTATTGAATTTGAAAGGTCCTAGTGTGTAGTAGAGATATAAGTTGTTGGTAATGGAATAAGTTTTGCACGCTAACATAAAAGCCAAAGAGGAAGAGGAAGCTGTGACATTAATTTATTTCCCAGGAAATTTTAGTGTTTGCAATAGAAAATAGAAACAAGTTAAAATAAACTCATAAAGAGCGCAAGTTAAAGCATGTGTGCTGTACACAGTAAATTCCATAACACACCGATTAATACAAGCATAATATGTAGTCAGCATAAGAAACAAGTTTTGAAGGGGTCTTGGAACCCTTTACAAAATGAAATGTTACATGAATACTAGTCGACACAAATAAGAGAAGGAATAGTTACAAGTGGTTGTCCAAAACATGTAATTATCTTGAAGGTCTACAATGCGCTTTTGGCACATGGAATCCTTTTAACAAATAGTTGATTTCATCTGTGAATTCAAACCTATCAACTTCAATAATTGTTGTTTTTATCCATGTTTCATTGTTATATGTTTCCATTATGTTAGATAGGGTGAAGAGAGATTTATTGTATTGTATATGTTTAATAACCACCTCAACACTTGCTTCTGCTTGTTGATTGAATTGTAGCATATACAGCTCTTTTGTAGGCATGTCGATGTGCTTAGTTGTAGTTTCGTCAAAAGAAGTCACCCATATAGTACATGTGGGGTCTTCAAGCTTGACTTGAAGAACATGTCTATAATTACAATCTGGAAAAGTAGCTACACACTTTGAACAAAACCATTGTCCATAATTCTTTTGGTCAACTCTTTTTTACATTTTTTCCCCCAATCTCCATGGGGCAAGCTGGATAACAAATTTTATTTGTCTTGATGAACACCAAGGTTTCTCTAACAATGAATTGTAGGGGTTTTGTTAAAACCGAGGTCTCTTGAGTGATATTGGAGATTGATTTTCATGTTAAAAGCGTAGGTACATCTATAAGGGTTATTGTTGGCATGAAAAGATCAGATCCATTTTGTGCAAACCAAGACTTCAGTTGTTTTTTTCTTTGAGATGAGGGTTGATAAACAACTGGGAAGTGCCTAGGGTACTTACAACCTTACCATTATACTCTGCAATCTGGCCATTTTTTATTGCAAGCACAGTAACCTTTTGTAGATGGTACATTTACTGTAGTTGTGTGCCTTCCTTTTGAGCTTCTTTTCCCCCACAAAGTAACATGTATTATGGAGGTAGACATGTCTATCATTTTGAGACTCCTCCTAAGGACCTTAGTTGCATCACTTTTTCTTTTATTGTTAAGGAAGGATCCACACATAAGACAATTCCAACCAAATCAATAGAAGAATTAGCATGCCGAGTCAGGATATATTCAATGGGTGTGAAAGAGAATTGAAGTGTTGGAATTGAGAGGTCATCATCACAAAATATGAGCCTTGAATCATCTGTTAAAGTGATTTCTATATCAGTATTAAGATTATTGTAAAACTTGTTTGCAGTTTTGACGGTACCACAAGATAATGTATATACACTCCTAGCCTGAACTTGTTGGAAACAGAGGTCTACAATTACATTGAATAAAGTGACATGGTCTTAAGTTCTCTCACTATCAATCATATCAAAACTAAACATGTGCCCATCACCACTTTTGTTGTTGAAGTGGTGCATATCTTTCTTCATAGTCACACG
Source organism: Thuja plicata (assembly GCA_018584345.1). Taxonomy (NCBI): domain Eukaryota; kingdom Viridiplantae; phylum Streptophyta; class Pinopsida; order Cupressales; family Cupressaceae; genus Thuja; species Thuja plicata. The sequence goes on along the minus strand of MU223280.1, from coordinate 340,070 downwards.
ACCTTGTATCATCCACTATGTTTGAAATGGATTCAAACTCCTAATAGGAGTAATAGAAGGAGGGGGTTTTTCTTTCACAGAGACGCATGCAAGCCAAACATCAATTTTGTAGGATTGGGTTGTTCAGATGTGACAAGATCTCCTACACTTGTGCGTGCATCCGGTGAAGTTCCTACACGGTGTTGTACAAGTTTCTCTGGTTCTTTGAAGAAGAAGGTGGGCTCACCAATGATATCATGTTCCATGCAAGAAACCTCTAGGTTGGAGACTACAATCCACCTATGAAATCATTAGACATGTATAATTAGTATTGTCTAATAGTTGCAAAAGAAACGAAAAAATGGTTTACTATGCTAAAAAAATAGTAGCTATTGGCTCACCTTGAATTACAAATAGTAGGAATTATAAATCCGTTGAGTTGTACTATAGAGCATTTGTGGAGTTTTCTCGTTTCTATGAGGTTGTTAAACTTGATTGCCAAGGTTTCTTTTTGTAAGTGCAGCCCATCAGAGAGCTCTAACTTGTATCTAAGTGTTGATCCAATTTCTTGACCAAATGTTGCAATGGAAAAAACTTGAAGAAGTGGATATACATCTAAGTTTTCATCGTTGATAAGCTTTATCGTATTGTTTGTCAAAGAGTGAGACATAGCTTAAAGGAGAGGCAATTGACCTATACATTTAAATAAGTGTTTAACATTATGTCAAATGGAAGTTCAATTTTTTTTTTGAAAGGAGCAAGGATAATGAAAATTAAGATCATAAACAAATGACATGTAATTCTAATTCAAGAACGAAATGGATGAAGTACCAATACTAATGTAAAGGCATATGTAACAATAGTTTGAAATAGTAAAGAGAGAGTACAATTTGTTTTCCATATATTATGTATAAAATATGTTTGGAACAAAATAAAGGTTGTAAGCATTTATGGTTTCAAATTGTATTGGGTGAAGGTAAGTTGCAACCATAAATAAGATGGAAAGATAAGAAGATGTACCTCCACCCAACAAATAATGATTATTTTTTCTTGTAGAACTTGTTAAGTTGAGAGTGGTGGGTACCTATAGATGGGAAGCAAGCATAAAACATAGTGAGAACACAATTAAATACATAATTTGAGTAGATTTTTTTTGTGATGTTGTGAGAGACATCATCGCCATTTGTTAGCAAAGAAAGATAAGCATTATCAAACAAATTACCTTTCAATTATCTAAGGTCAAGCTCATAAAAAACAAGAACGTATCATTTTTCTAATCCATAATGTGGAGGTGACTTAAAAAATCCTGGAATGAATAAAAGATAAATTGTACGTGAGAACAATAAGACTTAACTATTACGCAAGAAGAGTAAGGCATAAGTATTACAAGTTTAGATCATGAAACTTGGCGCTAGGGCGTACAAATTTGTGGAAGCGTACAACTGAAGCGAGTTGAAGTAAATATTACGTCTCATTAAAAATCATCCCAAAATAATTAACATCTTAAGCCGTACATTTATATTGAATGTAAGAAACGGGTAAAGCGAGAACTAAAATGTGAAGGCGTGAATAAGATAAAAACTTGATTTTATTTTAATGACAACAAAGCGTTATACAATCATATTTTTGACAGGAAATGAAATACAGATTGGATGTGAACTTTAAACAATTCATAGTGCAATAACACATACAATGTCTAATTTGAATACAAAGATCAGAAAGGGGTGAATCGAGCATATAAATGCAAGTGTTCGAAATATACAATGTGCATTTGTATTGCTAGTGGAACCAGAATTGTAGATGGAACTAAGAGGAAGGAATGGAAGATAATGCTAATTACAAGAGCCCAAAAACTTTGACTTCTCACTTTTGTAATAGTGGCAGCGTAAGTCCAAAAAAAGCAACTATAACACTTCAATATATACAATGTGTTATGGGCGGTTTAGGAAGGCTTTAAATGTATGTCGAATATCAGGACGATTGCCTTCTCTGTAGTATTCAACATAATACATTTCCTGTACAAAAGTACAAAAATCAGAATATTTCATGTAGTATGCATGCAACTCATGTAGTGTTTCTTCCATGGCCATGACCTCAAAATCTTTGACATCACATATACGAGCACTCGTAACCTTTAACTGTTCAACATGTTGTTGGCAACTAATAGAAATACTACTTGCAACATTCTGGAGTTCGGTTTCATGGAACCCATTCCAATTGATAGACGCATTTGAGCAAGTAGATGGGTGTGGAACACTGATTTCAAACGAACTACTTGAAATTTCAATAATCTGCTTGGGCTGTTGAGGATTTGTGATGACCTATAAAAGAGAAGAAAATATTAAATCTATAAAAGAAACTTGCATCCATTAGTTACAACTTATGTCTGCAGACCCCAAAAACCCAAAGCTACAACTATGGTGTTCGCAACAAAGTAGTAAACAAAATTGAATTTGTGCATTTAAAACTATCTCTTAGACATAAAACTTAAAATATTTTGGTACGTCTAAGAAAAACAAATGAGGGTTATAAAATTGATATTGACATTGCAAAGAGTATAGAGATGTGATTGATCATTAACATCAAGACACTCACTTCAAATCTATCTATTTATCTATTCTCATATATAGTAAATGCATTTGAAGCCTTATCTTTAAGCTGCTATAATATTAAATGTACTACATTTATTAAATTAGTTAGAAATTTATTTTCTCTTCAAGAAGAATACTCAAACAAAATGTATATAAGGAATATATATTAAAGATAGTTGCAAGTTATTAAAAGATTTTAAAAAAATATGCAATTCACACCCTATAACAACTGTTTGCAAACCAAAATGTGCTTTAGAAATTATGAAAAATATTGTTTCCTCTGTGCACCAAGATTACATGGGATAAAATCAAACCTCCAATATATATATTTATAATCAAACCTCCAATATATATATTTATTTTATTCTACATATCAAAATGTAGCAGATTCTTTATTGATGAGGCGCAGATTCTTTTTATTGTTAGCCTCTGCTATCTTTATAAGGATTATAAAAAACTTGAACAATTTACCAGATGCGTTGATGCGGCATGACAAGACCACTTTTCAGAACAAGAAACACACATAACAGCAATGCCATAGGGACAACAGTCATCAGCAATTGATGAGTGAGTGTAGGGTTGAGAAGATGAAATAAATATTAACTGAAAACACACAAAAACCTAACCCATAATTCCCTACTATAAAAATCTTCCCGCAAGAGATAAGTCTATTTAGCTGTTTGTTTTTCAACAATAGGGATATACCAAACGCTTTTTTCCAACCTAAAACAAATGACTCTTGGTTGTTTCCATGAGTCCATGATGATGAAAATAAAACATATGTAATGATCTACATAGGCATGTATCGCTGACTAAGGGATTAACTTTTTTCTTGGAGAATTATCAAACTATTTTGTCATTCAATAAAATGAGTAGCACTAAATGGAGTTTAATATTTAATGGTAGTATCACGATTCCATGAAATTAGCTAAAAATGGAAAGATTACATGTTGATTGGAAGGGAATACAACTGATAACAAAAACAAGAGAAATAAATCCATAATAACTTGCAAAAGAAGCTCCAGCAGCGGAATTCCCCAATTTTTGGGTTTCCTATGTTCTATGTTCTCTGTTCTCTTCTAGTTAACTAAACTAGGCCATTCGTAGAAGCCTTGGATGTAGGTGAGAAATAAATTCTCCCACATGGCATTAATTCCTCGATTAGAAGTGTAGTCGAGCAGCCTAGGAGAGAGTACACCTAGAAAACGTTCACTATGCGCTAAAATTTAATGCCCCATTTACGTGATGGTCTGATTTGTTTACTCCCTGATATTAAGCCTTGAATGGCGGGGGATGTGAGTCCTTTTCGGCATCGTCGAAGCCCATAAAGAAAACGTAAGTCATTGTGCATGCAAAGCAGTAATGAAAAGATCAGGGTTCTTTATAAACGCCATTTTTGGTAGTTTTTTTTTAAATTTTTTTTTTTTTTTGCTTGAGACAGGTAGTGAATCGCGGAAAAGCCTAACGGGTAATAAATTATGATTAAAATGAAATCTCAAACGTATATAAACGGTCAGTGAAGGTATGAATCATTTGCGGAGGGAGGAGTAAAGGTTGGTAGTATTTATTAAAGTAGTAATGGACGATATTCTGGCCAATCAAGAAACAACCAGTGGACGATATCCTACAAAGTTTCTGATTTCCATGGAGGACAAGTAAAAACAGTCAGCAGAGTGAAAATGATGGACGGTTCTGGGAATTGCAATCGTCTTGCATGTCCTTTAATAAAGGGGAACCGTCGATTTCGAAATCAAATAGTAGAAAGCTTTTGGCTCCTACGAGGCGGGGCCCACTTCTACTGGCATCGAGATTTAGGGTTTAGGGACCCCTAATAAATAATATCATAAATGAAAGCCGACTGAAAATTAATTTCCATACGGACTGTAGCTTCCTATTAAAAGGCGAAATTGGGTGGTGATAAATAAGCAGGAAGAAATGGCGTTTAATAGCAGCTACTCGGCTGAAGAGCGGTTTGTGGTGGACCCCAAGGATTTGAGGTTTACGCAGCCTGACATCAAGTCTACATTCACCGATCCAACACACCCTTCTGTTACACAAACTGCTTCTTTGATACGCCGTGGCGAATTGAAACCTGATGACTTCGGCCCTTTGCATGTCTCCATAGACGAACATGGCCGTTTGTGGTGTGATAATAACAGACGCCTCTTTGCCTCCAGACAGGCCGGTGTTGATTCCGTACCTGTCGTTTTTGATGGCACTCGACGCCCTAAAAATTCGGTAAAGGATAAGTTGAGTGATCCTGCCTTCGTGCCCAGAATCAGAGGCGAGGCATCAAGGGTTCAAATCCCACCGCCGCCCTCTTCTGGGCGGAATGGAAATCCAATTCAAAAAGGGTCTTGTCTTCCAGGCTTTGTTTCTGGTAGTTATTTGTGCTTGGACGAAGAAGAGGAAGATGAGCTTGGGGCTAGTTTCACCCGGCTTGGTATTAAGTCTTCTTCATGCCCAGAATCACTGAGCGGAGCGTCGGGGTTTCCAATCCCTCGGTCGCCCACTTCTGGGCAGAATACTTATCAAAGGAAAAAAGAACCCTCTCTCCCGGGTTTTGTTTCAGGTGGTTATTTGTCCATAGACGAAGAAGGCGAAGATGGGCGGCAACAAGAGCCATGCGAGGACGAAGGCAAGACGGAGTATTTTATTTCCCCTTTCCCATGCGAAGAAGACGAAGATGAAGAAGATGAAGAAGGGTGGCAAAATGAGCCATGCGAAGACGAAGAAGGCGAAGACGGAGAAGATGAAGAAGATGAAGAAGACGAAGAAGATGAAGATGGGTGGCAAAATGAGCCATGCGAAGACGAAGACGAAGGAGATGAAGAAGACGAAGAAGCTGAAGAAGATGAAGATGGGCGGGAAAATGAGCCATGCGAAGACGAAGAAGATGAAGGAGATGAAGAAGACGAAGAAGATGAATATGGGGGGCAAAATGAGCCATGCGAAGACGGAGGCGAAGACAACGATGCGCACTACTGTATTTCCGAGTTCTCGGCCTCGTTTGATTCACAAGATGAGGTTGAGTACTGTTATTACTCTGATGACGATTACGATTGCTTATTTTGATAACGCTAAGAGTATGTATTGATTCTGAGGACTCTGGTTGAGACTGAATTTGGGAATCAGGTTATTGTGCTGTTAAGGTTGTTTTGTCAGTATACCCTATTTTGTTAGATTTTGTGTGAAAAAATGTGAATGTTATTGTTTATTTTGGACTCTGTCGGTAATTGAATTCACCCATTGTCTTTGATTCTGAGCACTTTGGTTCAGACCGAATTTGGAATTCAGGTTATTGAACTGTTAGGTTTTTTTTGTCAGTATACCCTATTTTGTTAGTCTTGGTATGTGAAAGTGTGAACTGTTGCCATTTTTGTGATAACGCTAATGGTATGTATAGATTCTGAGTACTCTGTTCCTGACTGAATTTGGAATTCAGATTATTGAACTACTTTCTTTTGTTAAACTGGGTATGCAAAAGTGTGAACTGTTGCTATTTTTCTGATAACGCTAAGAGCATGTATTGATTCTAAGCACTCTGGTTCAGACTGCATTTGGAATTCAGATTATTGAACTACTTTCTTTTGTTAAACTGGGTATGCTAAAGTGTGAACTGTTGCTATTTTTGTTGCTATTTTTTTTATAACGCTAAGATTATGTATTGATTCTGAGCACTCTGGTGCAGACTGAATTTGGAATTCAGATTATTGAACTACTTTCTTTTGTTAGACTGGGTATGCAAAAGTGTGAACTGCTGCTATATTTCTGATAACGCTAAGAGTATGTATTGATTCTGAGCACTCTGGTTCAGACTGCATTTGGAATTTAGGTTATTTAACTGTCAGGGTTTCTTTTTTCATTATACCCTATTTTGTTAGACTAGTATGCAAAAATGTCGAACTGTTGCTATTTTTCTGGTGACGATTTTGCATTGGAATGTGAGAATAGAGGCTTTTGAAGCGACCGAGGCTTTTGAAGCGACTGTAGAGTTTGTTACAGTGGGCATCGGATCGGAAGCGTTAATCAATTATTTGTTTTTGACTCTCATGTTTGTAGAAGTGTGATAGTGAGGCTTCCTTTTTCAATTTAACAGGTGAAATTCAGTTTTACGAAATTGTTTTAGCTATTTAAAATGGGAGCATGAGTTTTAGGCTGAACTTCTTCAGTTAAGACTTGATTCTTGGTGGGCTCATTAAGAGCCTTTCAATTTCAACAGGGACTCATTGACAAATTTCAGTTTTCATTTTTAAGCATATGCAAAATTCAGTTTTCATTATAGAGCTGAATTTCTGGTTTTGATTGTGTGTGTTTTTTAAGCATTTTCAGTTTTCATTGCCAATTGTTGATTTTTTATTTATTTATTTTTTTTAATATCATTGATGCATTTTTTATTGTGATTTGTTTGAAATTGTCTCAATTTTATATTATTTAAGTAATTTTTTACACATTATTATTTTTAGTTTTCATTGCCAATTGTTGATTTTTTATTTATTTATTTTTTTTAATATCATTAATGCATTTTTTATTGTGATTTGTTTGAAATTATCTCAATTTTATATTATTTAAGTAATTTTTTACACATTATCATAGATAGTTTCTTCATTCTTACACATCATCATAGATAGTTTCTTAATTCTTACGCATCTTACAATGTCATAAATTAGCAAAGTGTTCAATGATGCCCTATAATGCTACCTTGCATATTATGTCACTTAAACTAACATTCCAAGGCACTTGGAATATAATAATTAATAATAAATATCGTCAAGATGGCCATTTTCATGTTCTTGAAAAATGTACACAATATCAATCCACTGTTGAATAAACAAGTTGCAGTAGTGTAGTAGGATTGCATGATGGTGAGAGTACGAGGTTCAAAGTTGACAGATTACTTATTCCCATTGGACTTTATCCTAAGAAAAAACTATGAGTGGGTCGACGTTAGGAAATTCTCAAATAAGTGAGGAAATTCCCAAATAAGTGAAGCAGCCAAGCAAGTGTTATTGAATGAGATAAAGAATCAGAGTCAATTTAAATTCATAGTAAGATAAAATTATGTGGCGAGGAGCCAAATTTTAGATCCAAATACTATTTACTAATTAAAGAATATTGATTACAATAATATTACTAATGACAAATACTAAAAATGGTTTAAAAAAGTGAGAACATATTGAAAAATTTACCTTACATTAGGAATGATGGTGGGTAATCTTATATATCTCTACATATTCTATAATTTATTTTACAATAAAGCTTTTCATTGATTTTAAAAAAGAAAAAAGAGTATACATCGATTTTCTAGATTTTCTATGTTTTTAATTTGTTTTCGTATGTGACTTGGCTAGTGTCACTAGATATTTTAATAATGATTTAGTAAAACCATCTCAAAAATTGCCAATACTTATATAATAATTGATAATTTACGAATCACTACGTTTTTAATAATCTCACATAGGGGAGAGGACCCACTACTTGCCCAGACTAGACTAACTTCGTGCAGTTTCTACTACACCCATGACCAATATGTTTTTGTTTTTGGTTCGTTTAGGTGTGATTATAAAATAATCACTCTCACACTTTAATTGTTCATGGCAACATCTTATTGTAACTCGTCAATACCCCATCTACCCTCAATTGTATTATTGCAATATATGTCACAAAAATAGGGAACATTATCGATTTAATCATGAGAACATGTTGTATTTCTTTTTATTAAATATTTCAAGTATAATCATTTTTGGGTGACAACGGTTTCTGTATGTTCTCTTCTAATGCGCGTGCATAACTCATGATTTCCTTGTGGTGATTTTTGTAGTTTGAATCATTTGTCTTACTTATTTCTAGGGTTGTCGACAGTTTCTATCTATTCTCTTCTAATGCGTGTGCATAACTTGTTTTCATGATTTCCTTGCGGTGATTTCTGTAGTTCATTAGAGGCTTATGAATGCTACATTATCTACTGGAATTATTGCAATATATGTGACAGTAATAGGGAACATTGTCATTATCCACTGTAATCATGAGAAGATGTAGTATTTCTTTTTAATACAGTGTATTTGTAGTTTGAATTATTTGGCTTACTTATTTTTAGGGCTTAAAAATTTCTCTGTTAAATATTTTGAGTATAATTATTTCTGGGTGTCGATGGTTTCTGTTTGTTCTCTTCTAATGCGTGTGCATAACTTGTTTTTCATGACTTCCTTGCGGTGATTTCTCTAGTTCATTAGAGGCTTATGAATGCTACATTATCCACTGTAATTATTGCAATATATGTGATAGAAATAGGGAACACTGTTAATTTAATAATGATAAGATGTTCTATTTCTTTTTCATATATATATATATATATGTGTGTGTGTGTGTGTGTGTGTGCACAACTTATTTTCATAAATGTTTAGGGGCGATTATAAAATTTTCACTCACATATGTGTGTGTGTGCACAACTTATTTTCATGAATGTTTAGGGGTGATTATAAAATTTTCACTCTAGCACTTTAATTGTTTGTGTCAACATCTTATTACAACCTGCCAATGACCCCATTTACCCTCAGCTAACCCCACAACAAATCACATTGAAACCATTGCTATCCAAGCGGTGCCACGTAACCGACGTTGGGTTACCTATTTAGTGTCCATCGATAACCCTAAAATCGTGCCATTTTGCCTCCTTATTTTCTCTCTGCGCATCTTCTCTGCTTCATGTGATTGTATTCACTTGCAATTCATACTTGCATGCACATACAAGTATTATTGTTATTGTGATAGAAATAGGGAACATTGTCGATTTAATCATGAGAAGATGTTATGTTATTGCAAAATATGTGACAGAAATAGGGGACATTGCCAATTTAATCATGAGAATATGTTGTATTATTGCCTCTTCTCTGCTTCATGTGATGTTGCAATCACAAGTAACAATGATTACACGAATTGGTTATTGTTCAATGCGTGTGCATAACTGGATAATGATTTTACATCTTTTTAAAGACACCATAGTTCATTAAGGCTTATGAATGCTACATTATGTAGTGAAATTATTTTGCATTACTCATTTTACTACAGTGTATTACTAGTGGGTAATGTAGCATTCATGATCTTATAGTGAACTATGATCCTATACTTGAATTTCAAAATGCAAGTTCGTGTATTCAAATATGTACTTCTTCAATCCACTGTATCAATGCAAATGCTTGTGCTTTTATGCATGAAATGACCGATGCATTCCCACCACTATTTGAATTTTAAATACAACAACCACAAATTAAATGACCAATTTGGTATAAGAGTGAGGAAGTGCACGCAATTCACAGTGTAAATTTCTTTTCAAGCGCTGCATTTCTTGTTTGAGCGCTGCATTATTCTCTGCAGTCACTGCTAGTTTATTCTATGCAGTCAACGTTGTTTTATTCTCTTCTCTTTCCTATTTAAGGTTGGTACTAATTATTCCTTATTTTCCGTATTGTATGGTGCCCTATTCACATCTTCCACTCATCAATAGGGGCATATGTGTTGCATGGACCAATTGTGTGTGATATATTTGGAGGTGCAAGCAAACAGATTGTTGGCTCTTGTAACACCATATGTTCATGTTGGTGTAGTTTGGTTGAAAGAGAGGCACCATATTCTGGGCCAATACATGCATGCTTTTCTTGTGCGTGCAAGCACAATTGTCATTCCTATTTATGGATGCAACTATATTTTAATTTATGTATGTTATGATCTAATTCCGCTCTATTGAATTCAAATAAGTTAATAAGTTGATCTAGATTAATAAACATGCACATAAGCACAACTGTCATATATTTTTGATATATTCATTTGTGGGTGTCGAGGGTTTTCGTCTGTTCATTTCTAATGCGTGTGCATAACTGGTTTTCATGATTTCCTTGTGGTGCATACCTTGTTTTGTGATTTCCTTACATACAGTGCATTAAGGATTGCATTAAATTTGACATGGAGAATGAACCAAGAGGGAACTTTTTTGATTCCTTGCATAGAGTGCACTAAGGATTGCATAAATGATTGCTTTAGAAATCATGGCAAGAAGAAATGCAAAGGCAAAGTGAACTCTGATGGGTGTTCTTACTTCTTCAAAATGATGCTTGGGGACTTTGAAGGAACGCTGGTAACACCAATAAATATACACCTTTCGTCACCATCTTCTTTCATATTGTTGAAAATCCAATTGTTATTTTGTTTACTTTAAACCCAAATGGTATTCTGTTTACTTTAAACCCTATTGGTATTATGTTTACTTTATTACAGACTATTCCTCCTGCATTTGTTCCAAATCTGAGAAGTGAGATTGCTAATAGGACCATCCATAATGTGGTTTTGTTGGGCCCAAGGATTCCAAAACGATCAAGAAGCCCTCCTTTGGTTGTAAAACTATGTAGTACTAGAGCTTTGACAGGGCTGGAAAGAATTTGTGCATCATTACGAAATTAAATTGCATGATTTTTTGTTGTTTAAGTACCTTGGTTGGTCTTATTTCAAAGTAAAGGTATATGGAAAAATTGGGTGTCCGATAAACCTTCTAAGAAACAGTGAACAGAATGTCAATGACAAGTTACCAGTTGGTTTAGTTTCTAACAATGCGCCAACATAACGAAAAGAAATTGTAATTGGTCCAAATACTTCTTCTTTTTACTGTAAGTAAAATCTTTGTGCCCTCTGTGAGGCCCTCCATTTTGTTTGCACTTTTAATGCAGGAATTAGATTGAATGGTTACTAGAACAGTGAGTCCCACATTTTTTAATTTCAATTGCAGGTCCTAACCATCCTTCGAAAAATCGTCAATATTGCAACTCATTTGTTTCTAGAAAGAAGCAAAGGAGACAAATCTTTAGAGACATGTGCTAAGGAAAAGAGTTATTAAGGAGGTTGCCATGTTTGATTGTCATGAAACTATCTTATGTAGACAATGCATTTTGTTATGAAACTTCTTTCTCGGCTACTATTTGCAGTATGTGGATAGATCCACCATTTGGGCAAATTTTGGCAATGTGTACGTGTATGTAACAATGTTCCCTATTTCAGTGACATATTTTGCACTAATACAAAAATGTTATATATATTGCAATAAATTCACATTCTTCCCTATTTCTGTGACATATTTTAACAATGTTCCCTATTTCTGTGACATATTTTGCACTAATTTAACAATGTTATATATATTGCAATAATTTCACAATGTTCCCTATTTCTTCTGTATGTTATGATCTAATTCTGGTCCATTGAATTTAAATAATATTATTATCTTGACCTAGATTAATAATATTCATAAAAAGTTTGAAGTGTTTCTACAATCATGTCATGTTTTTGTATTCAACTCCTTTAACATGGTTTCTTGCGTGCCTTTTAATTATACGATGTTTTCACTTTGCGAGGTGTTCACAAATTTCAGTAGATGTGATGTTTGATGGGATAATGTTGATCAAACTTGATAATGCAAATATTCAATTTAATTATGTAGGACTTTAAATAGGTTTGCTATGTTGTGCATGCATTAATTGATAGATAAATTTTCGTGAATAAGTTACATCCACCAGTTGTTACAAATTTTTGTAGGTTTGCTACTAGGAGAAGACTTGGGCAACATCGGGTGATGGATCAAGGCCACATGATTGATTTTGACAACACTCACTTAATTGTTATTAGAATGTGTTTATCAACACACCAATTTTAATCGGGAACAGTTAATTTTACGACATTATATAGTTTTTTTTCCTGTTATTATATACATGTATTACTAATTTGACCCTTCCACGTATCCTTGGTTAACAGGTGAAGAGCTAGAACATCGAAACTACTGCAAATAGGTAAAGTCTTATTGACTTTACTAAGGCTATGAAACCATGGAGTGCTTTTTTTCTTTGTTTTATTTGATTGTTTATTGCCTTTTCTTTTTCATATTTATAAATTTAAAGGTTCATTACTTAATTTAGTTTCATATTAAAATTTACACTCATTTTAGTAATTCAATTACTTAATAATATTGTTTCATGTTGTAGTTTATCATTATCTTTTGTTGAATTACTAGGTTCATTATAGTAATTGAATTGGTAGTTGCCAACATAATTGAATGTATGCATTATGAAGTCGTGTTAATTTGATGATTTAGATTGAGATTATACTTAGACATTTGACTCTATTTGAAGGTTCATTACTTAATTTAGTTTCATGTTAAAATTTAGGGTACTGGTAACAATTCAATTACTTAATATTGTTACATGTTGTAGTTTATCATTGTCTTGTGCTGAATTGGTACGTTCATTATAGTAATTGAATTGGTAGTCATGCTGTCATATGTACTGGTATGTTTAACATATGATAGCATGACTACTTATTCAAAGTATTTCTCAATGCGTGTGCATAACTGGTTTATCATTGGCTTGTGTTGTAATGTATATTGTGAATAAGTAGTCATGCATTCAATAGACAACAATGAATGTATGCATTACACATTGCACATTTCATTCCACTGAACAATGACTGTATGTATTTCTATTTGTCATTCATTGCTTCAAAACATTAAACCCATAACTTCACAAAAAATTACATTCGATATCATACCCAAAAAAATGGCTGCCACACCCATTGTAGTTGATTGCATTTAACTGTAGTAGAGGCACAGGGAAGCCACATCCAAAATGAGCTCCATTAATTTTCCATAAAATTGGGAAAAGGAATAGGACTGACACTTCAAGTTCCAACACTCTCTCCGCTGCTAGGAGTTGTTGCATGAGTCAGTGTGTTCTTAATTATATTTACTAGTTGGGATAGTATTGCATTTCTCTAGTCACCATTGGTTGACCCCTGTGAGGAGGATTGAGGGGATTGCAATGCCTGTGCGTTAATGGTTGCTAACGTCAGGGCTAGTGCATTGTACATTTTAAGAAGTATAGGGTGTTGAGATGGAAGAGGTGTACTTGGAGTGCTAATTGTGATTGGTTTAGGTGTAAGGACTGTATCTTCAGCAGAAGCATAGACTGAAATTCTTGTGCATTGGGCAGCGGTATTTCCCTTGTTGGCTCTACGTCTTGTAGGCATGTTTTGGTTCTCTTCTCTTGCTTTCCTTAACTCTTCCTTTCGACGTGCCTTCTTCTCTGCCCATTTTTCTTTCTCCTCGACCCTTTTTTCTTTCTCTGCAGCGTCTCTCAATCTCTATTGAACTCTCTCTGCCCTAAGAATTTGAGGTGCTACTGCATTTGCCTTTCTTTCTGCTTTCCTTTCCCTTATCTAGTCCTTCTTTCGTTGTGCGTTCTCCTCCATTCTCTTCTTAATCCGATCTTGCTCTTCTATTTGTCCAATGTAGTCATCAGATGTGAGTACCTATGACTTTCTACTTAGACGAAGCACCCCTGAGAGTGCACCACGTGTACATTGCTCCATCCTTTGCACTGGTAAAATGAGGAATCTTCTAGCAGTGTTATTTGGTTGATCAGTGTTTGCGGGTTCTTCCGTACATGGCACAAAGTCAGTGTCACCATCATGGTCACTTGCTTCAAGTACATCCTCACAGTTTTGAGTATCCAACTCATCCCAATTTGATTCATTTGTTAAGTAGTGAATCACGTCTGCTAGGTCAACATGTGGTGGTGATGGAAGTGAGAGGGAAACATCCTCCTCGATACAGTTAATTGGTTGACCAATATTAGTGGCTGCCTCATGCAACCAATCAAGTACTGTAGCTAGAGTTGGTAAGCTCAACCCTTGTGCAACACTCTCTCCACCATTTTTAGTTTCCTACTCATGGTTCGGTGGGTGCTCTTGGTTGGACGGGTGCACTTGACCAGATACATTTGGTGGTGCCCTTTGATTTTGGTCATTGTATCGTGCAACACAATTCTCTATTTTCTCTTCACCGTAGCCATTCAATTTGCATAAATGCCTGAACCACGATTGCCTCTACATCCACATCTACAGTGGCTTCATGGTGTTCGTGACCTGAATATGTTGCAGCCTCATCCTTGTCTACAACAAAACCCTCACTTGGCCTCATATCATGCACCAATGCATCCCTGTTCAAAGGCCATATGCCTGTCCTGCAAAACCCACTAATTATATTGGCGGGAGTCAATGCGAGCTTGAATGCTTTGCTGGCCAGAGTTGCCAACTCTTCGCGACCAATTTCTAATTGAGGGTAATTGACCACCCACAGGTTCGTATGTTGTTTGAAGTATGTTTTGAAAGGTGAAAACACACTCACATCCAACGGTTGACACCTATGACTGGTATATGCAAGAAGTGTGAGAAGGTCTATTCCTAGACGTCTTGCTTGCTCATTAGTATTAAACGCCACATGACTGTCATGACCTTAAAATATAAGAAGTGCCATGTTTGAGGGGGACACTCCACCAAGGATGTTTCTTGCAAAGTGTTCCAACCAATTCAAAACTAGTTCCTTTGTCATCCATGCATGTTCCTGTATTTCCATGCACACCCCCGGCTCGCAATTGATAATGTAATTTTTAATATGCCTCTTCGCTTTGAACAAGTAAAATCTGGGTATGCTCAAACCAACAACGCTCACATAGGCAAGGATAGCGATCCTTTCCCTACTTTTTGAGATTAGACGTGGGACAAATCTTGTTCCCCTACGTGCAATTACTCGTATATCACAATTCCTTCCATCTTGTCACTACAACATTTGGGGTCAAATTTGGACGCCAATTTGTGATGGCACTACCATTTGTGTGTGATTTTTGTGTTTTGTTTTCCAAGTGCCCCCAATGTTGTCATAATAGCGATGATACCGTCATAATTTTGACACCCTCGTGATTATAAACAAAAATACATAAAAAGAAAGGCTCATTTCTAATTTTGGTGATCGAGTTGCGTGCGCGACGAGGGCCCTAACTGTGGTAGATCAAGCTGCGTGCGCGAAAAGGGCTCTTCTATTGTGAAGCTCAAGTGTGATTTGGAAGCTTGGCATATGGCAGCCATGATTTGAGGTAGGCATTCGATCTTTGTCTTCTCGTTAACTCAATTTTATTTTGATGACATTTGGTTATTTAATGATACAATATGAATGTTAATACTGACATTATTTACATCTTTGCATTTGGAATGCTTGATGGCCTACGAGCTTTGAGAGCTAGGGCATCGTTTCTATTACCTTCAAGGCATTGTGTGAAGTGTTTGATCTCTCTTTATTTTTTTTGTTGTTGATATTCACTATGTGGTACTCCCCGTTTATGATAATTTCATGAGGAAATGTCTTGATGGCTCGTGGGCTGCAAGCTAGGGCATCATGCATTGTTTATGAGCTCACTGATTAATACTGACATTGTTTACATCTTTGCATTTGGAATGATTGATGACACACGAGCTTTGAGAGCTAGGACATCATTGCTATTACTTTCAAGGCATTGTGTGAAGTGTTTAATCTCTCTTTATTTGTTTTGATGTTGATATTCAGTATGTGGTACTCCTCATTTATGATCATTTTATGAGGAAATGTCTTGATGGCTCGCGGGCTGCAAGCTAGGGCATCATGCATTGTTTATGAGCTCACTGTTTAATATTGACATTGTTTACATCTTTGCATTTGAAATGCTTGATGACCCACGAGCTTTGAGAGCTAGGGTATCGTTCCTATTACCTTCAAGGTAGTGTGTGAAGTGTTTGATCTCTCTTTATTTGTTTTGTTATTGATATTCACTATGTGGTACTCCCCGTGTGTGAAGTGTTTGATCTCTTTTTATTTTTTTGTTGTTGATATTCACTATGTGGTACTCCCTGTTTATGATCATTTCATGAGGAAATATCTTGATGGCTTGTGGGCTGCAAGCTAGGGCATCATGCATTGTTTATGAAATTGGGGAAGGGAGATTTGGAAGAGTGTATTTGGGTAACTTGAAAAATAAAGTTGTCGCAATAAAGAAAATAAAATGTGCAGGGAGAGACAACAAGAAATTTTATTTGGTGTATGAATATTCTTCTTGTTTAGAACTATTATTTAGAAAATTCTTTTCCCTATAAATATCTATAAACATTCTTATTTGTTTGGGGTCGTCCAAAATTCCCTCTCACACTTTAAAATTCAAACTTACCTACAAAAATTAATTTCATTGGTAAACTACTGCAACATGTTAGGAGAAAATAGGAGGGATGAAATCCCAATGCAATCTTCCAGTTGCTCTACTGATTGCTGCTCCTAATAGGTAGGTGACAACAATAGGCTTAGGATAAATAAATATTACAACACTGGCTAACAATGGCATGTGTCACTACATCATCTCTATCATTGAAAATTGCACCTTTTTTCCTTTAATAGTAGACCCATCATATCTCCTTCTCCTAACCATTGTCATACTAAACTAAAATATACACATGACACAATGACAGTGAAAACTAATGTTGCTCTTGAAACAAGTCTACCAATTGTTCATTATTTAAACCAAAATTACCACATGTAATTTTTTTTATGCATTAAAAAATAGTGAAAATTGCATATTGTAGATGTATTAGAAGAGGGTATTCAATCAAGACTAACAACTGACTCAAATAGATACACTATTAATAGTCAATCAAGAGGCGTATATCCATGCTCTACAAT
>MU223280.1:243368-253497 GCA_018584345.1 Thuja plicata | reverse complement strand
AAGACCTAATTAGACCTATTAGGACATAATTAGACCTAAGACCCTAAACCCTACCTAATTAGACCTAAGACCCTAAACCCTAAACCTTACCTAATTAGACCTAAGACCCTAAACCCTAGAAATCCTAAGTAATTAGGCCTAGATTATGACATAATTAGACCTAAGACCTAATTCTAGACCTAATTACATGACCTAATTAGATCCAATTAGATCCAATTAGGATCCAATTAGACCTAATTACATCCAATTAGGACAACTAGGACAATTAGATCCAATTAGGACCTAATTAGAACCAATTAGATACAATTAGGATGTAATTAGATCCAATTAGATCCAATTTTGACCTAATTAGACCCTTTAGGACCTAATTAGATCTAATTAGTATCCAATTAGACCTAATTAGGACCTAATTACATCAAATTAGGACATTTACATCCAATTAGGACCTAATTAGATCCAATTACCCTTTAGGACATAATTAGATCCAATTAGATCATCCAATTAGGATCCAATTAGACCCAATTTGGACCTAATTACATCCAATTAGGACCTAATTAGATCCAATAACCCTTTAGGACCTAAATAGATCCAATTAGGATCCAATTAGACCCAGTTAGGACCTAATTAAAAAAGTATTAAAAAATGCAATGAAAACATGAAAAACCTGTTGAGTCGTCAACTGATATTTCAGATGCCCCCACAGAGTTTCAACCCAGCCGAAACAGTGATTTTTCACTCTTTTGGCAGGTTGTAATATACGCCAAATTTGACCTAGCTACTTTCGATCAAAAGTAGCTAAGTACTTTCGATCAAAAGTACTTAGCTACTTTCGATCAAAAGTAAAAAGCACTTTCGATCGGAAGTAACTTCCGATTGGAAGTATTTGTCTCTTCCGATAGAAAGTATGAAGTGTTTTTTCGTGGGCCACAATTTTTGGGGTGAAATCCTTCCTCTTGAAAAGTGTAACCCACTATTGTGGGATCACCCGATTACATCTTAGGGGTTGTAAGATCTCTTAAGAGGTCTTAATACCCATTAATGGGTCCTATGACCACTTTTGACACCTTATGACCCATTAGGAAGCCTAAGAGTACATCTTAGGGGGCATAAGGCATCTTAAGGGGACTTAGGACCTATTAATGGGTCCTATGACCCCTTATGAAATGTTACAACCCATTAGGAAGCCTAAGAGTACATCTTAGGGGTCGTAAGGCATCTTAAGGGGTTGTAGGACCCATTAATGACTCCTACAACTCCTTATGAACCCTTACAAACCCTTAGGAAGCCTAAGAGTACATCTTAAGGTTTTTCAAGTGTCTTAAGGGGCCATAGGACCCATTAATAAGTCCTACGGCCCTTTATGACACATTACAACCCATTAGGAAGCCTAAGAGTACATCTTAGGGGTCATAAGGTGGGGTAGGGCAAGGGAAAGAAAGAGAGAGTAAGAGAGTGAGAAGAATAGGAGGAGAGAGGAAGATAATATGAGAGAGAGATAATTGAGAATGAGGAGAGAGAGAGATTAGATGGTATGTGTTTGTGTGTGTGTGTGAGAGAGAGAGAGAGAGTTGATTAGTCATGCTAACCAAGGTTTCTAATGTAACACACCTAGGATTTCTCTCTACCCTATTCTCCTCTAGGGTCTTCTTAGATCAATTCAGTGACCTAGTAGGGTTCTATGCTCAACCCTACTCTCCTTAGGTATCTTAACACAAGATCCTAACCTTTCACCTAGTGTACACCAATAGTACTGATCAAAACTACTCCATTCTGCATCACAAACTAACTAGGTCTTTCCTAGTCTCAATCTCCAAGAATTGTCTCAATTCCTCTTAGGACTTAGCTCCATGGAAGGATAGGTCATCAAGACCTCCACTGGTTCCATTTTAACCCCTGCATACACCATCCACAAACACATAACCATCGAGTGTTTCACAATGCACCTTCTTACCCCAAATAGGGCTACAAGCCAATTAGGCCTTTTTCTTACCAATTTGTAGATAACTTGAAATTTTCCCATAGAAGACTACAAAATGGTTTAGGATTAAAACACCCTTCATCAAGAAATTTGATATTTTCAAGGTCTCCAATCCTCAAGTTGTCCGTACAACCCTTCCTACTATCATGCCTAGAAATCAGGGTTTTATGGCTTTTTGACAGTCTAAACACAAAAGTGTTCCTTCAATCCACCAAACAACTCCTCCAACCTTCTCCTTTGAATTAGGGTCTTATATAAATTACTCTATCTATCCATGAGATCTAGTTGAAGCTACCAATGCATTCAACCCTCCTTGCATCACTTGCAATGTTTCTCAGTCCCTAGCCATGCACAATAGGCTCGCCTAGGGCATCATTGCAAAAATAGAAAAAATACTTTCTTGGGCCCCTCCTTTTGTAAAAATAATGTAAATGGAGTCTCCTCACCCATGCTAAGAGCCCGTACAGAATCTACAGTGGCAAGTTGAATTAAGACCCCATTTGTCCAACCTGCCTGGTTCAGACCAGCGGTAGGGTAAAACATGAAGAATTTAACAAAACCAAGTTAAACACTTCAAATTTGAAAAATAAATCCACAAAGAATCTCAAATTAACCTATCCTACATTAATCAATGGATGCAGACTGAGATCTAATCCATCTACCTATTGTAAATGAGAAAACACACTAATTTTGCTCTGAAAATGCACACACAGAAAATCTTGTATTTTCAGAATGTTCACCAACCTTGCTTACAGGTTGAGGGAGGCCTCTTATACTTGTCCCCATCCTTAATTTGATGTTTTTATACATTTACAATAACCATTTCATCGAAAATGCTCTTCTTGCACAATTGTTGTCAATGTTGTCAAATGACAACATTGACAATTTTATCAACTTCCACAATTTTAGGAAATTCATTCTAAACTTTGTTCTAAGACCATGAAAACATCATAATAGAATTAGGTAGACCATTCTTACCTCTCTTAGGTCCTAAAACACTCTTTTTATAAATTTGACCCCTATGTGCTTGGTTTACACCATTGCCACAACATTGGCAATTAGGGTCCAAATTGGCACTTGTTTCCTAAAAGACCAAACAAACTTGAAAAAAACTTCCCTAAAGACCTAACATGCACCTTAGGACACATATATTCCTATTATTAAACTAGTGGTTTGGCTAGAACCACTACAAGCCAAAAGAACTCCAGAAACCCTAGGTTACCAAAGAGCCTTACCTAGGTGCTCCTGCACCAGTTTCCTTTTGCAACAAGGTCTAGCGATGAGATTTGCACATGTGACATCCAATAGATTAATATATAATGTCAAACAATAGAGGTGAAACAAGTATTCAAAGATTGTTACAGATAATGCCAAATACTAGAAGTGAAACAAGATAATGTCAAATACTAGAAGGGAAATAAGTATTCAAACACTGTTGCATCTCTCTCTCTCTCTCTCATATAATTCTACAAATAGTATTCCCAAATTTATTGGTTGTTTGCCATTGTTTTCCATGACTTCATTTTGCGATCCTGCTTAGCTCTCCAGCTCTGCGTTAGAGAAAAATAAAAGAGAAAATTGGACAAACATGTCATGACACCCAGGGTAGTAAGAAAGTTCGCTTCACAAAGAATCTACATGTAATAATCATATCGTGCATACCAAAAATATTGTGTCAAGTTAGGCTCGAATGAATTGTACACCCCTTACATAATTTAGAATCCTTGGGAATTCATAGAAAATAGAAGATTGATTTCCATCCAGTCCATGCCTAGTGCATCTATTGCTGCCTGACAAATTATTATAGGGACTTCCATCTATTATGAGATTAAAACCTCCAATTGAGTTAATCATTTCATCAAATCTTTCTACTATTAGATCCTTCACATCCCCCACCTCAATTAGTTTACCCTTTTGAGATGATGTTTCCCACCAGCTTTTGAGAATAAGCCTGTTTTGTTTGCAAATTTCTATAGATATAACATAATTGAGTAGAATACCCAAATGATGCAAAGCAACTTCTACACCCCCAATTCTAGATAACAGAGAAAGGACATTTATCCCCTTTGGATAAATAGGCTTCAAAACAGAAAGGTGGTATCTTATCGTTTCTAACTGGAAAGCATTTCCAAGGGATCATATACACTCTATCCTGGAAGAATAGATACATGTGTGACAAAGGTAAAATCTGACAATGCTTTTGATATTCAGGAAATGCCTCTTCAATTGTCATTGGTGGCAAAGGTAAAATCTAAAAATGATTATCAATAGGAAGGTTATGCACGTAGCCATGTTTTCTAGACTAGAAACTGAAAAGTACTTAGAATCCACAAATTCTGGTTCAATATTATGGAGATATCGGGATATTTTTGCCCATATGTACCCCTTATTGTATTAAACACATTTTCAAAATAAAAATAGGGGGGTCCTTGCACAAACTTTTTAAGCTTCAGCCGTCGATTGACAAGGTGACTTGGAACTCCAAATCCAACCAATCCTTTAACATGGAATTGTAAACAAAAATTCATATCATCTTCTACAGACAAACCTTTGAAAGACATACTTCCTTCCAAGTTTATCTTCTGAAATGGCTTCTTGTGATGAGTTTCATTGCGATTGTTTAGTCTTTCATTCAATCCCTACAAAAGGAAACCTTGGTTAGCATGACTAATTGAATTGATGACTCTCTCTCTCTCTCTCTCTCTCTCTCTCTCTCTCTCTCTCTCTCTCTCTCTCTCCTTTTTTTTTTTTGTNTCTCTCTCTCTCTCTCTCTCTCTCTCTCTCTCTCTCTCTCTCTCTCTCTCTCTCTCCTTTTTTGATTTTGTGTCTAATATAGGGCGCACACCCTATAGTGCGTATGCCATATAGGGCGTACACCTAATAGTAAGTATAGGGCGTAGGCCCTATAGGGCATACACCCTTTTAACGACATTGATATTTACCAAGCCTAAGGCTTGGATTTTCCTTGGAGTTCCAACCCAAAGGCCTGGAGGATTCAAGCAGGCCTGAGACGTGTTTTCCAGCAAACATAGAAAAAATTAACATTTTTTCTTGTGTGCTCTCCGTCAGGTTTGCACGTGGTTCAATAATGATAAAATCAGACGATGTGATATTGTAGATCTCTCTGATAGCTATCTAACGATGTAATTTATTTTGAATTCTCATTATGTTCAGCTTTTCATTTTTAATTTCTTTTCTAAGTATGTTTGATTTTTGTCAAAAACCAACGTGTATTCATTTGGGCTTAGATTTTGGCTCGTTCATCAAATTTTGAAAAAAATTACATTTTTAGAAACTAGACTCCATTCTACACACTTAAAAAAAAAAGAAGTTTTGATTTTCAATGATTTCTAGGGGGAGCACACAAAAATTTCACGTTTTCAGGATGTGTCTACTTTGGAAAATGGAAAAAAATCACACTTTCATAAAAAAATTAGTAGAAAAATCTAGGATAAACTAGGTGGTGTTAGCTAATTTCTCACTGGAGCGATTAATTTTTTTTTATAAAAAGGTTAACATTTTAGGGGAAGCACACCAGACGCTATGTTATGTTTTTTCACAAAAAGCAGGACCACTTTTTGTGCTCCCCCTTTTTGAGGGCCTTAATCTCCACCATTTCTAAAAAAATTGTAGTTTAGAAACTAGATTCGGAGTAGAACAACTCTTGTTTTCGTCACATTTTAAAATTTTGAGTGTAACTATCTTCAATTTCTCGTTGAAGTTAAGAGTTTACTGATTTCAGAAAAAAAAAAGTGGCATCTTATACCCCCTTTTTGGTCCCCCATCTTAGTGCACATACCCTACAATACATATCTACAGAACAATAGGTAGCGGAAATTTTCACGAAGGCATTGGGAAAGGCGAAATTCATCTTCTTTAGAGATAAGTTTGGTGTTATGCAAAACAACTTCCTCACTAAGAGGGAGTGTTAGTTATGGTAGCTCATATAACTGTCCCTCCACTCCAAATAATTAGTCAATAATTGTTTTGTTGTCGAGAATGTAGATAATTAAATTTAATTAAGTGAATCTTTTAGAGACACCTAGAAAGTGATTTGTTAGGGTTTGTTAGGGTCTAATGTAGCTTAGTCGTTGATTGAGATTAAATCTCAGTTGTTGGTTTCCAATGAGAGTAACTTATAAAAATGGGTCATTGGCCATTTGGAGAGGACACACTTGAGAAGCATTTGCAGTGATAGAAAATGAATTTGTAGTATTAGCAAATAGTTTTGCAGTGATAGCAAGGGCGTGATGATAACATTGGATATAATAGTGGTGAAATCTCATGGGAAATTGAGAGATTGTTGAAGTTCTGCTAGTAAGAGGCAAGCAATTTATGTATCTCTTAATTTGTTGAAGTTTAATATAAATTCCTCATCCGTAGTATTGGTTTCCCTCCAGGGTTTTCCCAGGGACAATTTGTCCAAAAATATCATGTTCATTGTGTTGCATATTTTGCACCTGTGATTTATTTGTGAAGTTGCAGTTGTGTTATTTTTCAATATTCACTATGAATTAAGTTTCAACAGTCAAATAATCTATATAAGTTAGGAGATTAATAATCAGTAGCTGCAATAGAATTTTCACACATATAAATGGGAAGATTTTTTTGTGTTATGACATTTTGAGTGGAGAATATTATGGAAATTAAAATGATGTTGAGTACATGATACTATATAACAACATAGATCAACCCTTCCCTAGTTTTGATGCATTAGGTAAAACCCATCCCACCTCTTCGCCCTTGGCTCCCTTTGCATGTTTACCTAGTCTAGCCTATTCCTCTTCCACTTCTCTAAAGTCCCCTAAGAAAATTAGAAAATAGTGACTATGAGAAAGAAACTAATTGAAAAATCCTCAAAAATTTCCACACACAAAATGAAGCTTATGCCTTCCCCAAAGGCATGTGTCCCCCTAAGTTGTCACTCTATGAAGAGAAATTTCAAAAGAAAGAAGATGATTTTTGTTCATGACTCAATAAAAGGGAGGTGAGAGAAAAGAAAAAGAAATTATGTTGATATAGGTGTTGAACAAAAAGGTTGATTTGAACCAAAAGATTGTTTGAACTAATACAAGATTAGATCAAGAGAAACTTAATGAGAAGTAGAATTTGGTTTCCAAAAGAACCTTAATTTGACTGCTCAAAAAAGGGACAATAAAGATGTTATGACGGTTGGCGGATGTAGCAAGTTCTCATCCCTTTCAACTGATTGAGAGGGTTGGAGGACTACTTGGACAACATGAACAATATCTCCTACTTATCAATTTCAAACTTCATTACCCAAATGGATTTTATGGACATTATCCTTGATATGGACAAATAAAACTCGACAATCGAGTGATTCAAGTTTAGCTAGACAAGTTGCCAATTTCACATAACTAGATGATTTTTAGGATGTTAGCTTGAACACGTTAGTAAGAGATAAATTTGATGAGAACCCATTTATTTTCTTGTGATTAGAATGCCCAAAAAAGTCCTCTCAAATAGAGCTTTATCTATTTTATCATTCTTGTTAGTCAAATAAATTAATCATAATTCATTTAAAAATATGTTTAATACAAGAAATTCTAATTTATTTCAGATTCAGTAACTAATAACTAAATGAACAATATTGATTACAATAATATTAACTATAACAAAGACTAAAAATGATTTTAGCGTATTATTCTTATCATTAAATTTGGCCTACGTAACTGTTAAATCTTCAACTAGAAAAGATATTCCTCAGGTGTATCACTGTTTTCTATCATTCTTTCTGCAATAAAGCTTTCTTTCGATTTAAAAATAGAAAAAGAGTATACTCATATTTTTTCCTGGCAATTTCTTGAGTAAATTTAGATTTCATTTACACAGGCTGCCCGTAGTATTATTCTTTCCTTTTTTTTTTTTAACAATCCTATTGGACTGCTATACTTATTTCCATTGCAATCTTTTGCTTCGATCAACACAAACAAACCAAAATAAAATAAAATTTGACAACGATCTCCACTTAGCCAAATATCAGGAATCCACTTCATCTTTTCATTTGTCTGTCAGTTGTTTCCTTCGTCCTCAAGTAATTCTCGAATCAGTACGTCATATTTCTGGTTTAACAAATTGAATTTTTATGATAAAAGCTATGTCTATTAAATCACAAAACCACTGGCTCGTAGCTTGATATTAAATATACTTTCAGTGAGTCACTATCCCACTGTGAGAGAAATGGCGTATTTAATACTTCGGTTCGTCCAAAAGCTAAGGTCTTCAGGGATCTCACCGTTACACGCAGATAAACAACTAAGCGTTTCCCATCTCACAATGGCCGACATTACTTGTTATTTTCTTTTTTCTCGTGTACCTAGCAATGCTTTAACATGTTCTCCGCACAGAATAGTATACTATCTTCGAATATCTTCAAATTGTATTACGTTTTGGGTTTTGGTGCCTTTTTCTTGTGAGATAGTATGTTGTTATATACTATAGCAAGTTAAATTGTGACATTGTTATCAAAATTCAATTTTGTAGCTTCAAGTTAAATTTATTGATCTATATTTCATGAGTAGTGGTTCACAAGAACCTATCTCTCATGAGAATGTATGGAACACTTAGCACTCATTGCATTTAGGTAATGTTCATAGGGATGAAGCATTGAGCCTTCTTAAGAGGTCACCCATCCTAGTACTGGTCCTTTGGTTAATCATGAAGTTTCCTTCAAGTTTACGCCTACCTTATTTGCAAAACCTTCAGCATGTGGTGTGCCATACGAACCATTCGTTATAGAGCCCCTTTATCTAGTCAATTGACAAGTAGGAGATATTTTCCACGACAAGTCAAATTGTGATATTGCTATAAGTATTCAACTGTGTATTTTTCGAGTCAAACTCATTTACCCATAAAATTCATGAGTTGCGGTTCACAAGAACCCGTCTCTCATGAGAATGAATGAGACACTTAGCACTCACTGCATTTGAGCGATGCTCACGGGGATGAATCATCGAGCCCTCCCAAGAGGTCACCCATCCCAATATTGCTCCAACTCAAGCGTGCTTAAATGTGGAGTTTTGATGCAGAGTGCACTGCAATAAAGCCTTAATGGGCTCCAACTCCTATTCACTTGTCCAAGCTTCTACCTTTATCATTCCAACTCCTCAAGTGTCTTCTAAGAATGCCTCCTGACTTGTCTAAGGGTTCAAGATACTCCCCTTATCCTTTCTAGACTTCCCAAATCAAGTTGTAGAACTCTACAATTTCTCCTTTAGGGACACTTTCCCTAAACCAAACAAAATAGAACAAATCTTCACCAGAAACTTAGGACTGTTATCCTAAGTGATTGAAACCTTCAATTAGACCCCAAGGGTCAAGAATCCACCACTGGTTTTGGTCTTGAAGACCCTAGGGTAGTCGAACCCTAAATGAGCTAGGATTCCTTGTAGCCCTAACAAGAGGGTTTTTGGTGCAGAGCACCCTAGGGTTTAGCTCCAAACCCTAGCAATTCTTGTTGAGTGATCAAAAGGAGCAGATCACAGTTGGTTTTCAATCCTTGGCATTAATCCTGAACAGTTCTTCATTCAGTCGCAAAGTCGCAGAGCAGTGGAGAGCAGAAAAATCATGCATCGCACACTCGCGAGCTAATCATGAGCTAAGTTTATTAATGAGCGAGTGCGCGATGAGTAACTAGTCGCTCAGTCACAGACGGTTAGTAGAAGAGACAGTGCGCGACAATGCGACGAGGAGCTCATCGCACAGTCGCGAGTCAATTCGCAGTTAGTGAGAAATCGGTGCGACAGTGCGACGAGGAACTAGTCGCTCAGTCGCTGAAGACAAGCAATGGTTCATGGTGTGCGAGTGAGCGACACCCTAATGCATCGCGAGATCGCGGTTGAAATGGCAGTTAAGTGAAAAGCACGGCGAGCGCGCGACTACGGTGTATCGCTTAGTCGCAAGGCAAAGGTCAGCTCGGATGAAAGCATCGCAAATGCGCGACAGTGAGCTCGTCGCTCAGTCGCGAAGGAATTAACAGCTCGGGTTACAACGCGGCGAGTGCACGACTTGAGCTCATCGCTCAGTCGCCGAGATATGGCCAGCTCGTCAAAATGAGTTGCGAGTGCGCGACTGACGTGCATCGCAGACTCGCTAAGGAAATGGCAGCTCGGGTAGAAGTATGGCGAGTGC
>MU223280.1:199264-216802 GCA_018584345.1 Thuja plicata | reverse complement strand
GTTAACAATAAAAGGTAACTTAGTTGATGATATAAATGATGAATCATGGTTAGACAACATTGTCAATGACACTACAGGAAAAGACCCTGCAGTAGAAGTACAAAAAGATGAAGATATAAATATTGCATAGGGCAATACCAACAGATAGGATTCAAATATTGACACAACAACAGTCAATACATCGACAAACATGAATATGTTAATCAATGCTATTGATATTCAATCAAGCCAGGACAAATCATCTAAGAAAGATGATGATATACCCAAGGATATGGGTACTGATGAAAACAAAGATGCATCCAACACTCAAAAGGATATAGATACAGAAATGAAAGATGCAACCGACACTCAGCAAGAAGTGTCTAATGAACAAAACAAAGAAGCAGATAAAAAAACTGAGGATACATTGAGAAAAGGGTGAAGAAAAAGATAAGAGTGAAGAAGTCAAGTATGATGAAGGCACAAAACAAAAAGAAGATATATTTTTTGATACACCTAAGGCCAATGAGGAGAAGTCTTCACAAAACCACCCGGTGGACTCAGAAAAGAAACAACAGGATGCTTTATCTTCTCGACCCTCACCTACCAAGTCAACCCAATCTCAATGTTTACAAATGGTAGTACATTAATCTGCCACCCAGCCAAAGAAGAAGAAGAGGAAAGCATTGAAGAAAGATATCTTGGCTGTCACAATGGATGAAGTAATAGAAGTCCCAAATTGGGATATTACTACTTTGGATATAGATAAACTTCAAGAGTTTGGAGTGCTATGCCAAAGGAAAGCCATTCAGAAGAAAATGATACAGGAACACAGGGAAACAATGACACTTGACAAGGCAAGAGACATTCTTCAACAACTTGTTCCTGAGGTGAAACTTGAACAAAATGATACAGTTAAGGAACAAATAGTTATTCTTACTGACGCCATCACAAACCAGAATATAGATGCAGAACAAGCTATGGAAGAACAAGAAGAGAAAAAGTATCAATACAAGTTAATTGATAAGATCAGCCAAGAAGTGGTAGTGAATAAGGTAAAGCTCTCTGAACTAACTGATCAATTAGAGCCAATGATTGCTGAGGCAATTAACTTAGTTCAAAAGATGTGCACACTTGAAAAGTTTACCAAAGAAAATAGTGACAAGTTAGCAGAAATAGATTCTAATGTCACAACGAGTGCACAAAGCCTAACCTCAAATGTAGACAGTATCAAGGCGCATCATGACAAGGTCATTGAGGCTAACAGGCTAAGGCAAGAAATATGGGATGCTGAAACACAATTAAGAGGTGAGATTACCACACTAAAGGCACACATCTTTCCTAATCTTACTATTCTACAACAACATATTTCTGAAGCCAGAAACTTAATTGCAACCCCAGAGATGTCTATAGTTGACAACATCTATGATATACACGTAAGGAAATCACTTGAGTACATGGCTCTAGAAATGCTGAAGGATAAAAGGAAAAAGATGATGGAGGAGATCAAATCCTCACATTCCCACCTTTTTGACAAGATGTAAGTACCTTTCCCTTTATTATCAAAAAAGGAGGAACAAAAATGTATATTGTATGTACAGAAGGAACAAATATGTAAAGATAGTTATGTACAATATATCAAAAAAAGGGAAAGAAAAGTACATAAGGAAATGTATAAATACTTACACTTACCAACATATACATAGGGGGAGTCATTCAAATGACTAAGGAAGAATTATACATAGGTGTACATACTAATACATTCAGTATGTTTCACATATCATGTTTTTGATACTAATGTCAAAGTGGGAGATTGATGACATTAATTTTGCCATTAGTACACTTAGTGAAAAACATTGACAGAGATCATGGGTACAAGCATAACCGGTGGAATACAAGCATAAACGGTAGACAGTGAGAATAACCGACAGAACAAAAAGGTCATGAGAAAATGCTAAGTATGGAATTGACCGACGAACACTGACAAGTGTTGCACCGACGAAGTAAATAGGACATCACCGACGGGTCAATGACATAACACAAAGATCATCACCAAAAACACAGTTTTGAGAACATCGCTGACGGAGCAGAAAAGGCATACCCGATGATCAGTTCAAGAAAGGAACACCGAAAGAAAATAAAATCGACAGACTGACAGAGCAGTCTGACCATCATAACTGACAGTCAGTTAGCGAACCCGCAAATAGTGGATCTGACTTTTACACGTTAGATAAAACATTGTAATTATATTTTTAGAGTTTTAATTTATTTTAAATCATTACTTGAGGGTCAAGAAAGCATAATGTAAATGTTTTAAAGCATCCTAACGGATCTAAAACATATCTAACTAAAGATCAAGGTCAAGTTGTAAACCTTGGATCTAGAGTTAACTTGCGAAGTGTGAATCAAGAATAGAACTAAAATCTAGTATAAATAGATGTTCAATCAATTGTGAATTATGAATTCATTGTTGTTGATAGCCACGAAGAGCATCTAAGGAGCAGAAGGCAGAATTCATGCAAAGTTCAGAAACAGATCACACCAGTTATCAAATAACACACAGAGGCTATCGACGTGCAGATAAAGGTATTATTCAATCATGAAAAGATGATTACTCATACATAAGAAGCTTTATTGGATCTGTTATCAACAATTAGATATTGCATACATCATCAGATCAAAGACTTATGTAGTTTCATTCTAACAAGTGCATCACATCTAAAATCCTTTTGTAGAAGGTGGACTTAACCGTTCTTTACAAATCTCTTAACAGAGTGCACACTTAACAGTGTTGCTAAAGCTTCAAACGAAGTAGATCTTAACAGGTCTCCACTGTAACACTCCTAAAAGGGTAGGTCATCAGAAGTGACCAATTGTAAGCCTTAACCGGCCCCTTCTTATCTGTAGATAGTGAATTCTTGTGGGTAACAATCCCCACCGCAGTTTTTACTTCCTAACAGGAGTTTTCTACGATATCATATCTTGTGTCATGTGTTATCTATTTTCATGAATGTTTCTTGTATGGTTACATATTAAAAGAACTTATATTATGATTGCATATGCATAAATAAAGATGAACAGTTAGAGAAGAGAAATTACAAACTGCTGACTAAGGGTTAATGGGCTAACCAAGAAAAGTTTTAGAAGTATTGATTCACCCCTCCCCTCTCAGTACATCATTCTTAATATAATTCCAACATAGACATTGGAATTTCCATCATGTTTAGCATGTACATCATATTTCCAAGGCCTACCTAATAACAGATGGCATGCATCCATTTAAGTGATATCACATAGAACCTTGTCTGTATACTCCCCTATTTTAAAATCTACCCAAACTTGTTCATTGATAATGGTTTGTTTTTCTTTTGTCAACCAAGAAGCTTTATAAGGGAAAGGATGAGGGATTACATGCAACTTTAGCTTAGTGACTAACTCCCTAGATGCAATATTATCAGTGGATCTGGAATCAACTATAACTTTGCATACCTTATTGTTCACCTTACAGCTTGTTCTGAATAGTGACTTTCTTTGAGGTGGCTCTGTAGTAGTAGGTACCCTTAGGAGTGTCCTGCATCATTAGACATTCTCCTGATTCTGGATTTGCAGGTCTTAAAGTTGCAGAATGGTAAGAGGATACACTTTGGTTATCATCTTCTTGGGTGAGCTGTACTCTTTTATCCCCTCCTTGTCTTCTGGTGCCACTCTTTTTAGGACATCTAAAGGACTGGTGTCCAAATTGATTACAATTAAAACACTTCCCTGTGAAGAAACTAGGCCCTCTCCCACCAAATCTTCCCCTATTGTTTGGTTTCCTACCTCTGAAACTGCCTCTATTACTGTGTTCTCCTTCTGATTCATGAATATTAAACTCTCCTTGACTCCTTTGTAATGGACCCCTACCATTGAATCTACCTCTACCCCTGAAGTTATTCCCTCTACCTCTATTAATTTGTTCTCCTCTCCTCTTCTGCTTTTCTTCAATTTTCAGTGCCATTTGAAAACATTTGTGCATTGATTCAGGGTTAAATAAGCTCATTTCATCTTGAATATTGTATTTTAGTGCATTGATATACCTTGCAAGTTTGTGCTTCTCACTCTCAAGAACTCTTGCCTTCAAGGTCATTTTGTTAAATTCTTCAGTATACCCACTCAAATCATGGTCCTTCTGCCTTAGATTCTGCAGCTTCTTGTGGAGGGTGATTTCATAATCTTATAATACAAATTGTTTCTTGACTTCAACTAACATCTTCTTCCATGTTGAGATAGGGTTCCTCCCATCCTCCACCCTTTCATTTCATTGAAAGTTCCACTAACTTAAGGCAGGGCCTCTCATTCTGGATTTTTCAACCTTAACCTTCTGATTCTCAGAAATTTTGTCATACTCAAAGTAGTTCTCTAAAGCTTCCACCCAATCCATGTATTCTTCAGGATCCATTTTCCCTCAAAACATGGGCATGTCTAATTTTTTATATCTTCTTCCAACTCGCTCAAGAGATTCAAGAAGTTTCACTTGCTCTGTAGGCATGTTCTTTATTTCATCCTGCTCTGTATCTTCTTCTTCTTCTTCAGAATCTTCTCCTTCCTCCTCTGTTTGGAGGTCCTTCAACTTCCTTATCTCCTCTTCCATTTTCTTGTTCTTAGCTATTTTTTCTCTAAAATTTTTGGCTAACTCCACATTTGTGATTCTAGTGGGGACTTCCTCCTCTTGAGAGCTTTCTATTCTATCATCCATTATTCACTCCTTCCAAGATATTTGCAGGCTTTGATACCACCGGATGCAGAGTGCACTACAAGAAATCCTTAATGGGCTCCAACTCCTATTCAATTCTCCAAGCTTATTCCTTTATCATTCCAACTCCTCAAGTGTCTTCTAAGGATTCTTTCTGACTTTTCTAAGGGTTCAAGGTACTCCCCTTATCCTTTCTAGACTTCCCAAATCAAGTTGCAGAACTCTACAATTTCTCCTTTAGGGACACTTTCCCTAAACCAAACAAAATAGAACAAATCTTCACTAGAAACTTAGAACTCTTATCCTAAGTGATTGAAACCTTCAATTAGACCCCAAGGGTCAAGAATCCACCATTGGTTTTGGTCTTGGAGACCCTAGGGTAGTCGAACCCTAAATGAGCTAGGATTCCTTATAGCCCTAACCAGAGGGCTTTTGGGACTCAAATTTCAATTTCAAAAGGATCTGATGAATATGATTGGGTTTCTAAACACCCTTTATGGATTTTGTAAACCCCCCAAATCCTTGGCACCTCAGTCCACTCCTGCACCCCTGAACTCTCGCAAAGCACACATACCTAATTAGCTAGATTAGGCTTGCTTTGTTAAGTAAGTGGTCAAAGATGGTTTCATGGAGTAAATAAAGAGCTTTGGATGGATTCCCCTACCCCAAATTAGTCTAGAACCACCCTTGGATTGATCCTCCTAAACACATATTACACATGCATGTGAATGTACCCAAAAAGAAAGGCTAATTACGTAGGGATAATTAGCCTAGGGCTTTCTCTCATAAATAACAGGACTAAGAGTGAGTGTCTAAGCTTTAGGATTCTTCAATACCATTATCCTAAATTTTATTTTTCAAGTGGTCGAGTAGATCCACTGGATAAATCTCAAGGTAGGATCACATCTTTGTGACTGACCCAGTAAGCCTTGGTTTCTCAGACAGTGACCAAGTAAAATCTATAAATTTTCAAGGACTTAAAAAAAACACTTCAAACCAGTTGGAATGTTCAATAAACTCAAAACATTACAAACTTCTACAACTGGATCCTCAAGATGAATCTGTACCAGGCTGTACAATGCAAAAATGACTCAAAACACTCTTCTATTTCCTCCTCTGAACATTAATCTCCATACACAGTGTGTTCTAACCTTCATGGAAGGCATCATATCTCCTAATAGCATCATCTACAAATTTTAGATCCTTTGAACAGAAAGTGGGTGAGGTCGGTTACAAAGAATTTTTCATTCATCGAGCAACATTTTGCAAAAGTTGCTCATGCAACATTTGGAAAAAGACAACTTTTTAGCAACATAAAAGAAAGTTGCTATTTTTGGAGAATGTTAAGCTTACTGACCCCCAATGATGTGGAAGAGGTTCAAAACAAGACAAGAACCTAACTAAGGACCTAAAACATAACTTCTAACCAAACATTAAAATCACCAAACAACATGGTCTAACTCTAGTTTCAGGAACCTAGGTTTATAACTTCACCTTAGGTCCTTCACCTTACATTAAAGACCCACACAACCACACACACACACAAGGGTGATCTCAAGGATGCACCTTATTACAAACACAAAAGAAATAAATGAGGAACTTTCAGGAGGTTCCCTGCACCAAGTTTCCTCCAAGGTTACACCCACTTAGTTTGCTACCCCATTCACAAAACCTTCAGCAAGTATTGTGCCTTAGGAGCCATTCATTATAGACCCCATTTAATGTCCAAAAGCTACCATGTTCAGGGATCTCACCATTAAACACAGATAAACAACCAGGTGTTTCCTACCACACAGTGGCCAACATTGCTTCCTTTTCTTTATTTCATGTACCTAGTAATGCTTTAACATGTTCTCCACTCAAAATAGTATACGATCTTCAAATATATCAAATTGTATAAGGTTTTGGGTTTTGGTGTATTTTTCTTGTGAGATTGTATTTTTCTAAGTAGAAGATATCTTTTATAGCAAGTTAACTTGTGATATTTTAATCAAAATTCAATTTTGTAGTTTTCAAATTAGATTTATTGATCTATATTTCATGAGTAGTGGTTCACTAGAACCACTCTCTCATGAGAATGAATGGAATAGTTACCACTCATTGCATCTAGGTGATTCTCATAGGGATGAAGCATCAAGCCTTCCTAGGAGGTCACCCATTCCAATAATGCTCCAACTCAAGTGTGTTTAACCATGGAGTTTCCTTCACATTTACGCCTACCCCATTTTCAAAACCTTCAGCAAGTATTGTGTCATATGAACCATTCATTATAAAACCCCTTTATGTTCTCAAAATGGCTAGACTTCCTTCCGTCCGCGTCAAAGTTTATCATCAAAGATTACATCTCTCGACGAATCAAAGAAGCAAATAAGATCAAGCTGAATGATCCAACCTTCATACCAGGATTAGAGGCGAAGCATTGGGGGTTCAAATCCCATTTCCACCACTTTTGGGGTGAGTGTTGATCAAGAGGAAAAGGAGACTTTATTATGGAAATGAAAATTAGTATTGTAAGGTTAGTTAATAGTTTGTGTGTTAAGATTACTATAGTACGTTTGAAGCACTCGGTGAGGATCTAACATAGAATTCAACCTCAAGCTGAATTAAACTATGGTGGGCTCTTTGTCAGTGTCATGTATTTTGTGAGACTATGTGAAGAAATCTAAATATAGCGTATCTTGATATAATCCATAATTACAATGAAAAATGTCTTGATCCTTAATTAGAACTTGCTTAAGCGTGTAAGGTGAATTGTTAAGACCGCATCGTCATTTATATCAATTTGCATGTAATTCTTTTCCAAATAACTATTTTCTTGTGGAGACTATGAATAGGCACTATTCTCAAGTTATAAAAGTGTGTCATGCTAGTGAAATTGAATGGTTCTTAGTTAGTATTTTTTTTATCGGCAAAAAGCTAGAGCCAAAATATACTAATATAAGATAAAAAAAATAATACATTTAGGTAAATAGTCTTAAATATGAAAATTCTATAGAGAGCAACTACTCCAGAAAGTTTAGATTATATTGTAGACATCCAAAAAATGGACAGACTTGCAAACTCACATTTAATCACTAATTATTCCTCTATTAATTAAATGGTTCTTTAATTGTTTAATGAATCATCTTATTTCTACTATGTTCTAATCTTTTCACCATTTAATCATTTCCTAATATTAATTAAATAATTAATATTATTAAATTAACCTTCATTAATTAGTCTTTATCAGTTAATTAAATTCAATTTCTAAATTCTCATAGTTTAAATAATTATTATTAATTATTTAATTTAGCTAATTGAATCTTCTCAATTAAGTTATTAACCCAAATTAATTTAATTTCATCTCAATTTTATTTCTATTTAATTTCACTCTAATTTTGAATTAATTCTACTTTTTTTCTAAATTAGATTTTTAATTCAATTTAATTCCAAAATCTTTCAAAAATCATAAAAATCAATTTCATGAGGAATCCAGTATTCTGAAAAATCAGAAATAATCTTCAAAACAATAAAAAAAATCATTTATTATCCTCAAAATTGAAAAAGAAAATAATCTTTTAATCGAAAAATCAATAGTATTTTAGAATCTGATTTTCTCCAAAATTGAAATACCTTTTCAATCTTTATCTTCTTTCATTTTTCTCTTCAAAAATATAATTTCTTCATCCTCACTCCATCTCTAATTATCTCGTCCATCCAATCCCGCTTTCACAGAGTTTATCTCAATCGTCGATCAGTCTGAAATCTCTATACAAACCTTGCTTATTCTCATAATGAGGGTCCGATTTTTTGAGAGCACAATCTTTATGCAAGTTTTTCAAGTGAATTGCAATTAACACACATCCATTTTTATCATATTTAATTGAATCTCCCTTGTCATAAGCGTTTCCATTATCAACTCTTAGCACCATCTAAGTGACATTTCAGAAGGACAAGAGAGAAGCAATATAAGGTTTGAATACATTAGTTTGCATTTACTTTGTTAAATTATTCATGATGTTTCATTATTTTGTTTATAGTAGGACTTAAATTAGGTTTTGTAGTTTGCTATTTTATATAGTTCGGTGCTACTAACTGGGTTTCTCTAGTCTTGCATATTTCCTCTATAACATTTTGGTGAACTCGATGTGAATCAACAACTAACAGATTCCTTGTAGATGACCAAAAGAATTTTCAGTCTTGGTCATACAACCAAGATTAATTTAATTATTTTTTATTTACTCTCTTATGTTATTTCACATTTGCCTATTTATTTTTGCAATCGTTAGTGCTTTACCGTATATGATCCTTTAATTTTCGCAATTGATCCCTATTATATCACAATTGACAACGTAATTTCACACTTGTTCAGGGCATATTTCTATCTGCAGGTTTTTGACAATTTTGCAATTTTTCACAATCTACACAGTTATTTTGCAATTGATGGACGTATTTCCCAATCGACATAGAAATTTTTTAATCGATAAAATAATATCATAATTGATCTATTTCTATTGTTTTTTTTTATAATTTTTTCTTTTTATGCTAATTATGATATTTTGTCTTTCTGATTTTCTCGATTTCTGTGCAAGTTAGACAAATGATGAATGACAAGAAAGATAGCTAGGTGTACTCTAGGATTTAGATCATGAAAAAAACTCAAGCGAAGGATTGATCACCATTAAAGTCAACGAAGGGCATCCCTAGAAATCATAATCTAAGATGAGCTCAAGTCCTTCAATAGGTATATTGATTATTTTAGGGTTTTCAAGCTAAATATAATGTATCTTTGAGTATACACACCCTTCGCAATCGAGGTATCTCTGAATCATATTTTGTTTGACCACTAATCATTTTTGTTAGCTTGTGGCTGCGAAAGGAAAAAGAGTCAAAATACGCTTGTCAAAGACCCCATTGCTCTAACAATTATCTTGGAGGAGGGGATGGCTTGAAACACAAAACAAACAATCAAATCAATTCTTTGTTTCACTCTTTCCTATATGTGTTAATCGTAGGAATATTGAATTTAGGGCTTTAAAATGAATGCGTGTGCATTATGTCTGAGAGAAGTAGTCTTGGTAGGAGAGTATGCTCTCACCCCTTGAGGGTGATAAGAAATCTAGACCCTCAATTGTTATCCATTTACTTTTATGCATTCACCTTTAGCGAGCCTGTCATTGAACAAAAAATCTCATGGCAATGACTCAAGTGGGAAAAAGGAAAATCAAACCTCTCTCAACCCACTATAATCAAATACCTTCTTAAGATTAAAGTCTCAAAGGAAAAAGATATTTTATGCTTGGTCTCCTTTTGGGTCTATAGGACCTAAATAGCATTTACACTACCACAAGGCCTTGTATAATTTATAAGATATCTTTGAAAAGATGTCCTTAGTAAAGAACTAATGTTTTTATTTGCCAAAAAAATCTCTATTTTCTTATACAGAAGGTCGGTCAGAGACCAACCTAAACATCATACGTAATTGCAATTCCTCATAGAGATAGTTATTCCTTGGGAAGTTATGTCCCTTGAATCTGAAGTTTGGTATTGCCCGAGAAGTTTGTGTCGTTGAGGGGAGCTAGTGCTACCAAAATTCTAAGATATCCATGTTGAATAGTCTTGCTAGATTTTATCCATTTGGGGATTTAACAGTATTGTCCTTGCCAGCCATAGGGTTGTTATTTAGTTTGGTTACTCTTGTATTACAAAACATTTTATCTACTATGTTTGCTTCTGTGTTTTTTTCAACCCAAAACCAACATCTTACAAGTTCAAACGATTCAAACAACTTAAAATCCTATGGAGTCAACAACCTATTGGAAAAAATGAAACAACAACTAAAATTATTGCAAACTAGGAAATTTTTCCAAACAGATCATTGTACCTACAAAATAAAATCACTTGCTAAGTCCTGCTGAACGAAACAATAAATTTGATAATTCCCTATATTCTACCACAGTTGAGAATTCTGTTTTGCAATCAATTCTACATTACCGCATTTTCCATGTTTATTGCCGCAACTAACCTTTTTATTAATGCAATCACCTATTTATTACCTTATTTGATCATAAAAATAGTGCATCTTTTTTGTCAAAATGATCTTGTTTTCTCTATCAGAACATTTCATTTTATCGGTTCAAAACCTCAAAAAGTCTGTGTCATGTAGATGATCAGTGTGTACACTTTAGGAGATAACAAAGATTCAATTGTGAAATCTCAAAAACCTATGATTCCCCTTTTTTTATTTTATTTCAGATGTTGTTTAACATCAAGATAATTCAATAGTTCAGATTAGATTATCTTGATCTCATTATCTCAGTTCCATTTCTAATAACGATTATATAACGACTCTATCTCATCTCAAACAAGAGTCAAAAGATATCTCATCATTATCAATCTCTGAGATCAAGAGAAGTCAAGGTTTGTTCTTAGAATGATCTTTGTTAAATAGGAACTAGAACTCTCTTAGAGAGGTTGTCCCTTTTGTTTGTTTTACGTCAGTCATCTTAGTTAAATCCTAGATAACATAATGTCGTTTACACCTTATAGGGACTGACTACTAGGCCACAGAATAGGAATCAATAAGAGGAATCATATGTCAATCCATTCCCTCCATGAGAAGAAGAACTAGAGATTAATCCATTTGCACAAATGGATCCTTCTCTCTGGACAAAAAATGTACCTAAAACTTTACATGTCTCTTGTACACCATCTATGCTTCAGAATATCACAAAAAAAAAAATAGAAGTCATAGAAAAAGATGACTATTCTTCATAAGTTGTAGATTTTGCAGTGAAAAGAAATCTTGGGAGATTCTTAGCGATGTTATTAGACAAAGGAGTCAAACTAACTTTTGGGTTTGACGTATCCATGATATGGATAAAAAATCTATTTGCGGGCCATCACACAGCTGGGAATTCTCAATTTGATCTTGTCATATCCCAGATAGTGTCTATTCCACTATCAAACCAAAAAATTTCATCACAATCAATGTCTGCACAAATTATCTCCTCAACTCACGCTAGTTAGTCTTCTACTCAAAACATGACAAGTTCTCAAATGATTCGATCAATGGTCTCTGGTTTATCTCAGGCAATGACATCATTCCCTTTCAACTCAAGTACTCAATTTGCACCATCAGTAGTTCAAACAAGTTATAACCCATTTACATCTCAATCCATCCCTACTAGATTCGGGTTTAGTTCTTCACATTAAGCAGGTTCAATCTTTGTGGGTCTTACTTTCAGTCAACATCCTCCAAGGGTTAAATCTTTCTTCCAATAGAGGTCTCAATAGAAACAACCATAATAACAACCCAGAACTCAATAGGTACTTCGGTCTCAACAAACATATAACTCTAGAAATTAATATTTGATCCCTGGGAGATCATATATTCCAACACAATCATTTCAAAGACAAAGTCTTATATCAGGTGCCAGGAAACAATTGAATGTTGGAAATATTCCTCAATCTCAAACTCAAATTCTGATACAACAAGTGCAAGCTTTGCAAAGTAAGTTATTGGACATCCAAAATCAGGGACACACTAAGTCCTATACTACAAAGGACTTGTACCCTTATCCTTTTGATCAATCATGAACATGTCCCCATTTCCTACATAGTTTTTAGTACCTAAATTTGACAAGTATAGAGATAACACCAATCAAGTTAAGCACATTAGCGAGGTCTTTACTTGTTTCATAGAGGTTGCACATGATGAAACATATCTCATGTGTTTGTTCTCTTAGAGTTTATCCAGGCCAGTAATGGAATAGTTTTCTCACCTACTTCATGGTATTCAATCTTGGGGGGAACTAGATGAACGATTCATTGCTCACTTCCACCATAACATAGAATGCAAGGTCAACATCAAGGATATTTGTGATATCAAACAAAAGGGAGGTGAGTCCTTCTCCAAATTCCTACAAAGATGGAGAAGTATAGCTAATAGAATCCCATATGATGTTCCTGAACAAGACCTCATGTAGTTATGTTTACATTGATAACCTTGTCCCGGACATGGAATTTACTACAGAACTACAAATTGCTCCAATTTTCAAACAGTTAATCAAACAAGGCATTCAATGTGAGAAAAACCTAATCAAGAGAGGGATCCTCGCTGATCCTAACCTATCAAACAACACCAAAATTTCTAATGATAAATCCAAGTGGTGGAATAAAAACAATAATGCTACCAATGACGACATCGTTGATGTTAATACTGTCAATTAACTACAACCCATAATTTCATTACAGGGGGCATCAACACCAAGTCAAACCCCTATAACACATATACCCTTGGAAAATCCTCAAGCACAAACACAAGGTTCAATTAAAAAAATGACCAACTTTATGCAATCTTAACCTAATACTCAACGTCAACAAAGGACCCCTTTTCCAAAATGTGAATATACACCTTTAGGGGAATCACTTGAAGCAACACTCAAGAAGTTAATCCAAAGTAATCTTATCACATTACCTGAGATAAGAGAAGTTGAGCATGGTTTTTTCAAACCTACGTGATGGAATGACAATGAATTCTGTGAATATCATCCAAGAATTAATCAAACAATGCATAATTGATGTCACCAATGTTTGAACCAAAGGTAACATGGATCATACGATAGTCAACATCATTTACAAAATCATAATAAAGGGAAGACCCTTGTGTCTGGTGGCTAGTCAAAACAAGTCAACTATACCTACTCCTCCTCTGATAGCGCAATAAATTGCATTAACCCTATTGTATACTAGATTGCAACCATCACTACCAGAGACAATAACTCTAAGTGCGTTGTCACAACCCGCCACTCCAAGGTTGTCCTACAGGGGGAATCTTCAATTTTTTCTACACCTACAACTACTGCACAACCTCCCAATCCAAAACACATTTTAGTGGATCGGCTCAAGCGCACCCTCGCGCAGTTCTCAATCTTCGAACTACTGCGCATATCCCCTTAACACAAACAAGCATTAGACCAAGCTCTCCACAATGAAGTTGTCCCAAGGGACATATCTCCTAAGAACTTCCAAACCATTTTTAGTTATATTGCTTCCAACAAGCATGCCACATTTACTAACAATGATGTTCCTTCGCATAAACTGCTTCAAAATGATCCATTATATTTGCTTTTCCAAGTGCATAAACATATGATCAAATGAGTCCTGATTGATGGTGGGGATGGTTTAAACATATGTACTCAAAAAGTAATAAAAAACTTGGGATATTTTAGAGTCAAGTATCAACATCACTAGGCACATCAACATTAGAGCATATGATGAAGAGGAAAGATCATTGAAAGGTGTCCTTATCTTACCTATCAGAATACGACTAGTAATAAAGAGCGCTCCATCTCAAATCCTAGACCTTGAACTAGGATACAACAAGTTATTAGGAAGACCATGGATACACGAAATGCAATTTGTGCCCTCTACATATATTTAGTGTATCAAATTTCCTTACCATGACACATAGACAATTATAGAAGGAGATCCAAACCCCTTCCAGTATTGTAACAATCTAAGGGGTAGTCTAGAAAATCAAGTACCACTGAATCAAGAA
Source organism: Thuja plicata (assembly GCA_018584345.1). Taxonomy (NCBI): domain Eukaryota; kingdom Viridiplantae; phylum Streptophyta; class Pinopsida; order Cupressales; family Cupressaceae; genus Thuja; species Thuja plicata. Next base: position 202,550 of record MU223280.1, on the reverse strand, counting down.
GCAAGTGTTCCTTCTACTTTTGGTTCAATTCCCAAAGACATACCAAGGATGAGAACTAAAATATCATCCCAAGACAAAGGATACAGTGAATATTGCTATGAAGAATCCTTCACCATTACCAATATGTCTCTATCACCAAGATCCTACGGTCGCCCTAGATCATTAGAATAGTTGAAAAGATAGAACCAATTGTCTTCAAATGTCCGCCTACAATATTTGTTAAATGAGGTGATTTGAGTGAGGAAAATTCATTTGATCCTCATATTAACACCTAGTTATACTAGGATCCCCAAGAAACACAATCAGTTTAGTTACCTTTGGATAAATATGGACCCTACACCATGTTACAACAGCTTGGATATGATGGAACCACAGGCCTAGGGGAAACACAACAAGGAATAATAGAGATAGCATTGCCACCTACTCAAAGGAACAAAAGAGGATATGGTTAGGGCCAGTCTAGTCCAAGTGTGGTCTTTCAAGAAACCATCAATCTAAACTGGGGAAAAAATCATTGGCACACCCAGATCAATAACATAATTCCACAAACATTGCTACAAGAATTGGAAACCGCAATCTCTGAATTATTTCTTGAATTGGAAATCACAGATTTCATGAAAAATGAGATACCCTATGAGCGTCCTAGCATGACTGATTCTCATGAGTATGAGTGGGAATCCCTTCACAAATTTCAGTCTGACACCCCTGGGAACTCCCCTCGATCCACTAGCACCATGAACATAAATGACATGTCTGACAACATGAACCTAGATGATGAACCCTATATTAATAAACATACACGTATGTACACTCCTTAGATGGTTCATCTACTTCCTATGCAAGATTTGTCAGAATTGTCATCGCAGTTCCATTTTCTCAAACTGAGTCATTCCCCAACACTGACCTTTGTCTAGTCCATCATGAGCTAGTCGAATGGGATCAACAAGTACGTACATACAGACTATACATACATGTGCATACACATACACATACACATATCCTAAATGGTACATTAGATTTCAAAGAATTTTTGGTTGTCTCTCTATGTGCCTTAACCGCTTATATGTATTATTTTGGCTTCTGCATAGCAATGGAAAACACTATGAGATTTGTTATTTCAAGGTGTCGTGTAATACGTACGTAAAGATGTCTCAATAACTGTACAATACAACCACCTCAAAATTTACTAATAGTTATGCACAAATCTCCTATTACACATTCAATATACCCATCAATAAAGTTGCACAACTTCTTCAATTAAAGTTAAAAAATTCTAAATAGCGTCTAGTACAATTAGATGGTTGTTGGTACGTATGAAATTATCAATAAAATTTTAATTATTATTATTTTTTAAATTCTTTAAAGTAAATATTAATAATAAATTGGATAAACAAACAATGAATGATAATTGAAACACAAACACTTCAACTAATCATATCATTTTAATTTTTAATTTCTTTTTCAATTTCTTAAGTCTACCCTTGATGTACACTACAATGCAATTAAGTTTGACAACGATCTCCACTCAAATACTAGAAGCCACTTTGTCTTTTCAGTTCTCTGTCATTTGTTTCCCTCGCTCAAAAGTAATTTCTTGAATCAGTACGTCATTTTTCTGGTCTCAACAAATTGAAACTAGGGGAGAGGAGTCAGTACATGATCACCTTAACTTTGCGTTCTCAAAATCCTATCTCAAAATTTTAAATCTCTCTCATTTTTTTATAGCACTTTATTTCTCAAGTCTCCTACTTGAAAACAAAATTTCAAGTCCACATGGTCAAATTTGATGCCACATCAACATGCTTTTTGTGAAAGTGTCCAAAATGGTCCCAAAAAGTGATAAGATCCACAAGTATGGACAAAATCATATTTAACGGTGTGTTGATGTGGTATCACATGAGTGGTTGTTTTTTTGAAGTTTAGAGACATCTTTTTGGGGATATGCATTGACGAGACATTTATAGTGCTCCACTATAGGTTTGTCTATTTTGAACACCTATCACCTTCTATATCACCTATTAGACCTCGCTCGTGTATAGACTCCTCTCCCTTATTGGTACCCAACCTGATATCAATTATACTTTTATAATCTAAGAGATAAATAACATCTCTAAGGCAAGGGTCCTATGGAGGGGGCTACAACTCTATTTTTAAGGTACAGGAGGTCCCATGAGATTTTTTTTTTGGGGGGGTGCAGGATTATTTGGAATCTTTCCCTCGAAAATAGGAGCCACTCCTTTTTAAGCCTCTATATTTGAGAAGGTGAAAATGGGGTGGGGGTGGAAATTGCCCCACCAGCTTAGGATAATTTTTTTGTGACATGTCAAAGGTCTGTACATTTTATTCCCACCAAAACCAAAAATTTAGAAGGAATTTAAATATTTTACTTTTTAAAAACATTTCATCAATTAGACAATCCTTAGATTTAGGAGCGGAAATCTAATATAAAATTCATGGGACCCTGACATTTAAATATTCCTAAAAAATCTCAGCGGCCACAACTCTATTTTTATGGAAGCCCCCTCTATAGGACCCCAGCCTAAGCCTAATACTTCGGTTCATCACAATGTTACCGTCTTATGTGATCTCATTGTACATGCAGATAAACAATTGCCATATGTATGTGTTGAGAATGATCAACATTACTCCTTTTTCTTTATTTTATGTACTCAATATCACTTTAAGTTTCATAATATCCTTGCTGGGTTGCCTCACAGGTCTGAATCCTCCAACAAACAAAAAAAATAAAAAAATAAAAAAATAAAAAAATAAAAAAATATCACTTTAAGTTTCATAATATCCTCCACTCAAAATGACATAACACATAATATCCTCCACTCAAAATGACATAACACAGATACTATAATTTTAATTGTACACCTAAATAAACAATTGCCATCTTTATGTGTTCAGAGCGACCGACATTACTTCACATCACTTTAATTTTTATAATATCCTCCACTCAAACTGACATAACATGTCAATGGGCCCTTGGTCTACTGGTGAAGTTGAATGGCTCACAACGAGCCCACTAGGGATCAAGTCTTGCCGAGTGCAAGGCTCCGACACCATAAGGGATGAGGCTGGGATCGTGCACCAGGCGAATTTGGCAGCGTGGATGCTCCTCAGTCCTTGGCTCTAAGTCGAAGAGGTTTCAGGCACGAGTGGGCCCGTATCGGGTTCCTAAAACGTCCATGATGGCCTTCGCTGGTTGGTAGCTCGCAGGCTTCGTGCCTCGCTGGGTTGCCTCGCAGGTCTGAATCCTCCAAAAAAAAAAAAAAAAAAA
>MU223280.1:161973-181273 GCA_018584345.1 Thuja plicata | reverse complement strand
TATATATATATATATATATATATATATGTATATATATAGTAACATTATACATATTCTCATCCAGATATAAATGATGCTTACAAATGGTACTTATGGTTATATTTTCAAAATAGGTTTTAGTTTTAGATTATGGTGTCAATTAATACTATAATTTAAGCTTTCAATGATTTCCATAATGATGCAGTTTTAAAAGGGATGATTATTATAGTATACTGTTGATATTCTAAAATAGATAAGGCAAATCTAGGCAAATAGAACAATATATTACAGATGAGGAATAGATAGAATTGTAGTTAAAATATGACATGTGTACATCTCATAGGACTACGAATAGAAAATGCACATAATTGAAACTAAAATTAGCAAATTCAGAAAGAAATCTACTGACAACATATACCGGGTTTAACAACTATAGAAAGAGGGAGGACAAATGGTAGAAGGAATAGCTCAGGTAGAATAAGTGATTATAGTAGCCGATGTTTTAAGCAGACAATAACAACCCAAGAAGCTCAATAGACAGATTATAGTAAACTCAGGATAGAATTATACTGATATTCTTTTATCTTGAAGTGTAACCACAGTGCCCGGCTAGACCTCAAGATAAGGATTATCGGTTTTATTTTTGTCCCATTTCTTGCTGACTTCTCTAGGAATTTTTGAGGGACTTAGCAAATGACACTAAGATGAAACAGGGCTATTTTTCTTTGGGTACTCTCGAAGGTGAATAGATAACGTTATAGGACCAGACACATGATTAAATGTTACTTTTAAATACGCAATAACCATATAATCTATTGCATAACTATATCCTCTCCCGAACTAATTTATTGTCATAAGTATGCAGAATACAGTTGTTAATGTAGATGAATAGATTAGAAATTTATGATGGATTTCCTCTCAAAAGAATGAAATAATCTTTTTAAAGATCTTAAAAGGCTCTAGAGGATTCTGCAATATATAGAAACATAACTTTTAATTTATAGGTTCTCTATAACAGATTATATAAAAGAAATAGAATATATATATATATATATATATACAAACATAGACATATATATGCAAATATTCACAAACATTAAAGATCGTATAAGATGGAAGTCACAGATATTTGTATATAATGAGGCTTATTAACTTTGATTTGAGATTGAAGATTCAACTATAGGAAATAATACTACAAGAAAGGATCCGTGCACTCCAAATTAAAATTGACTTTTATGCACCTTGTTAAATGTATCATATTTTGCCAGGAATGTCATTTACTCACCTTGCTAATACAGGAAAAGGTAAGTATGTATTTAAGATAGGATGTGTAGGTACAGGTTTTTGCGATAAAGTATGGATTCTATATACCCAGATTATGGGAATTAGATAGGTGATACAGGATCAGGTGAGGATAAAGAATCAAACATCAAGGAAACTAAAATATAGATGGAAAAAGACACATTTACAAAGGAAAAGGAACAATCAGCTAAAGAATGATACCACATTATAAGGTTTTAGTAGGAAATACTGATAATACACTACCTGAAAGTAAAGATTGAACTTTAAATATATATGTATCTCTGCCCATAAACTAATGGATAAGTCCATTTCTAATGTAAATGAGGGAATGCCCTCATATTTTATGTAAACTACTGATTTGGACTCTGGTCCCGGGCTAGACTGGAGGTTTTCTTTTCCATTCTTTCCTACCAGTGCCCGCAGTGAATAGAGATTGTAATTTCAAAATTATATTAATAAAATTTTAGGCCTCAGCCTTTTATCGATTAAAAATAAATAAAAATTATTAAATATTTTAAATAATAATTATTTTTAGAAAATTGTGTTACTTTAGTCACTTATTAAGGAAAGTGGGGGATTTGACGAGAATGAATTTGTATGAAAATGGTTTTATGGAATGTTTATCATTACAAATTTAAAAAATAACATTTAAAAATGTATATTAAAGTGATTCTTATGAGTGTCTTTAAAATGCGAGCTTTTTCTAAAGTTTTTATATGAAGATGGGATCGAAAAATTGATAGGCATTTTTGTGCTTACTCTCATTGTTGTAATTCACAATATAAAGACAAAAATGATCGATGTAATCCTTTTGTTTCCATAAACAATAATCTCATAGGTAAGTTAGTGTGGAGACTCTGTTATGCCCTGCATCCCCATCCCTACATTTTGGGTGCAAAATGTTGGGTACCCCTTTTTTTTATTTTTGCTTGCGGCCATGCCTTGTCTTTCTTTCCCTTTTTGTTCTCTTTTCTCCAGGATTTTCTTCCCCAGCGTTGTGTCTTGTTTGTTTGCTTTCCGTCTGCAGGACTCTAGTCCCGCAGGTTCCCTTTTGTTGGAAACCGGATACCGGACTCTGGGATTATTCGTCATGATGTTCTTAACGATATTATCACGAGGAATCTCCGGGCCTGGAGTCCGGAGGTTTTGCCTGTCCAAAGATTGCCGGAAGGAGGATGATTACCTTTTTACCGCGGGTATAAATACAGATTATCTGTCACTTTCACATCTACCACGATTAAAACCTTTGAGCACTTAGAGCGAATCAGAGAGCGATTTCAAAAGCGGTTAACAGTGCATTTGCAGGAAGTTTATGATAATCAACGCTTAACATCTTCTGTCATTCTCAGGCAATTGCAAGTGCTTCGTGGTGGTGACCCTGACAGTTCGGCAACTCAAGCTCGCGCGGTAAATCCTCCCTTTCCTCCGCCTTCTGCGTTCTTAGGTAGGTGTTTCCGCTTTTCTATTTCTCTATTTTTGCTTTCGCTCTCTGGTTTTCTTTAATTCTATTTGGTTTTTGTTTGCCCCATTTTGTCTTGTTTCTCTGTCGTGTCTAGTTTGTTGTCTTCTGGTTCCGCCGCCCGTTGGTGGGTCGGCTCTGCCAGAGGGTTGTCCACCCTCTGCGCGGAGGTGGTCTCTCTGTAAAGTTTGGAAATAGCTATATATATGTTTCTGCCTTGTCTAGTTTTCCCGCGGGTGTCGTCCCGCGTTGTATATTCATGTATATATGTATATAGTTGTAATATAGTCTCTGTATATTCTCCTTGTTTCTATGTATATACCCTTCAGCTCTGTGTATATCCTTCTAGGTGGCTAAACAGGCTGGTCGAGTCACCTCAGTGCCTGGTTTTTTGCCTCTAAGCTCGCTTCGAGGCAGAAAACCACCTGTTTGAAACTCAGCTCTCGGCCGCTTTCAAACAGGCAGTTTTCTCTCTCCTCCATGGAGTCTGTCAGAACCTCATTTATATCCCATGCGCGCAATCAATTCCAGCCAGGTGGCTTTCCCTTTTCGCCACGTTCGGACAGTTGGCTCCACCGTCATCGCCATAACTTCCATTTAATACCTACGCATGTGGCGCCCACGTGGGCGTGATGACTTGGCTTTTTACACATTCTCGCTAACGGTCATTTCCCGAGCTTCGGGTCCCTTACCACCACCCATCCTGTGTCTTCACCTAGTGTGATCAGATCCCCAGACCTGGATGTTTAATGAATATTTTAAGTTTACAATGTGTTTTGCTTTTTCGGGTATCTTTGCATGAAACTAACTTTTCAGGAAAAGCAAACGTCGCGGTGGTAAGATATCCGGACCCCGGAGTAACTATTTTATTGTGATAAAAATATTCTGACGGTTGCTTTGCCTTGCATGTTCCTAGAATTCATCTATCAATCATGTCTGAAGCATCCGCATCCTCTCCGCCTGGAAGTCCAGAAATTCCCTCAACAACCACCATGGCAGCTGTAAAATCCAAGATGGAAAGGGCCCTGGAGAAACTGCCCCTCACCATGAAGTTCATGCAGAACAACGTCATCATGGGCTCAAAGATTGAGTCCAAGGTTAAGCTTATAACCGACACCAGCATCGGAACGTGGGCAGAGATGTAGGCCTTGGTAAAAGTGATGCACATCTAGCGACAAGCTGGAGATCAATTAGCGATCAACGTCGGAGGTTCCGGGATCCTCCCGACAGCTTGCTTCCCGTGCTCCGTGCAGTCTCCGGAGCTTATCCTGACGCTAGCGGCCAACTACAACTCCTCCATTCAGGCTGTTATGCTTGCAGCCACAGAACCCATAGGATACCCCACTCCTCTGGTATCCCTCGACCCAGACACATTCTGGGCAGGATTAGGAATCCCACAATTTGACAGATCCATAGTAGTTACAAGGACTGATGCCTTGGATCAGTTTACACAACTGGAGGATGCTTCCCGGGTGTACATGAATACCCATTGGCTTAAGGCCCCAAAGAGGGACCCAAAGAGGATGAAGATAGAAATCCCCCACTCGGAATTCAAGGAGAGCATCCAAATGGGGATAATAGCATTAGCCTGGGTATTTGGGCAGCCCTCCACCCAGGAGTTTTCCAAATGGATGTACTATTTCCTCCTCGACATCTCCACCAAGGTAGAATTCTTTGACTGAGCCACAATAATCTCTAATCACGTCGACTCCCAGTTCCTTCAGCTGGATAGGAAGAAGAAGTTCTATATGTCTTCTTATGTCTTTTGGGCCCTAGCACAACAGAGGCCCCACTCCAACGACCTACTTACAGATGGCGTGCTCGGGATTGGCCCAGAACAAAAAGCACTATGGGACCATTTTTGACAGATTCAATGGGAGGCCAGCTTCCCCAGTTTCTGTCGGGTAAACGATGCGTTTGTTTACTACCATTTACTTACACCCACCCGGGATGTCGGATATCACCTGTCCACTGAGGCAATGGAGCTAGTCAGTAGTTATGGACACTACTATATTCAGTTCCAGCAGCATACATACATTAGGGTTGCCGGCTTCTCCGGCAAACCCTACTTGTTGCCCAGGCATTGCGGGGACAAGATCGTGCTATTGGAATACTGCCGAAAAATGATGGAGTTTCACACCTTCTTTTCCCTTAAGAAGGTGCCCAACGTCCCGTTCCCAATCACCTGTGGGAACTACACCTGCAGTCTGGCCGCCACAAAAGAGGCAGACAATGACCTGAAAAGTTATAACTTGCAGGAATTCTATCTGGCGCAGAAAAACTTCGATCCGCATGGGAAGATTTCCACGGCAATGCCCCGGGCTTTAGAGCCCCATCTTATACATATGGAGGACTTCTGGGCAGATTGCCAAGATGATGTGGAAGTACGAAGCCGGCACTATGTCAAGATGACGACCAGAATGATGCAACTATTGAGACTCTGGAGGTTCCTAGAGAATTTCTCAGACACCGCCCCCACCATCGACCCCCAGTACAAGGCGACGGGGATCGATAAAATGGCTCTACCAGCAATGGATTGGGCCGCCCAGGAGGGGCCCACGATTGAGGACTTCACTCAGGAGGTGGTCGAGCGAAGTCACGCCTATTTCAAGAGGGTGTGCCCCGGGAGTATTCGTCAAGCTCCCCGACCGGCGCCAAAGTCAACACCACATCCGGGACCCAAATTGACCCCGGGGGCCAGGACTTCTTCACAGGGTGCAGATAAGGGAAAAGGGATAGACACAACCCCTCCCACGCAAGAAGTCCCTATACAGGAGTAGATCAAGCAATCCGTGGCAGCCTCCCAGCATATGAGGGAACAGTTAATAACGAGGCTGGCCACTCCCCCGCTCATGGCCAGACCAATTCGTCCCTCTTCCTCCCCGTCACTTGCAGCCCTAATGGTGAAGGCAATGGGGGTGGATGCCATGGAGGTGGCAGCAATAGCCGATGTGGGGCCACCTTTGATTACCCGGAGGAAGAGGAAGCACATCAGATAGGTCAAAGCAGAGCCGGTACCAGCGCCGGAGACATCCCTCCCCGAGAAATAGAGATCCTTTCATCTAGTTCCCCAGAACCAGAGAAAGAAGCAGAACCCGCAGAGGTCCGAGCCAGTGCCCCTCTGGAAGAGGAGTTTGATGTATTTGCAACCGATGAATTCAGGAATTTGCAAGGGGACAATATGCAAGCGGAGACAGAAGTCCCGAATACAGAACAAGATGTTGCAGACCAAGAAGACTTGGAACAAGAACCTACACGGGAGCAGGAGGCAGAAGAAAAAGAGCCAGAACTAGAAATTATCTCTGGGGCTCAAGCAATACAAGGTCTGGGAGTGGACCAACAAAAAGTGAGCGAATAAATGGCATCCGCTGGGGGAACCGAACCTTCAGAGATAACCGTAACCCTAGCTGCCACGTTCCAAGGGCCACTCCCGAGAGCAACCTTCAGGCAGGTTATCACAGCAGCCCAAACTTTGAATCTCGGCCTGATACCTCCCCTACTGCCGACAGAGGAAGAAACCTTGGCAGAAGAAGAAGAACAACTTGAAGAATAAATCCCCGAAGAAGCCCACCAAGGTCCAGACCTAGCAATAGACATACAGGACAAGGCTGAGGAGATGGAGATCGAAGAAAATACTACTGCAGAAGAAGTCGAGGCAGAGAGGACGGATGAGGTCCATGCCACCGAGGAATCACAGCCACAAAACACCAGGGAAGAATCAAGGGAACAAATTCTGGCGGGAAGGCCACCCCTCCCCGCTTAGTGGCTGGTAGAGAGTAGGAAAAGAAAGGCTCAGTCCACCCCCGTGATTCCTCTCTCCTTAGTGGAAATGATGGCCTAAGCCTAGGCCTCGCCAAAGGCCAAGAAAGACCAGACAGTTCATACTCTTTGAACTGGGCCGGGCGGAGAAATAGTTTCCATTGTGGCAACACCTCCCCCAGACACCGATGAAGTAACCACAGACCCCGCAGACTACAATGTTGCAGAGGTGTCCATAGGGAAAAGGGGAAAGCAGGGTGAGGTAGATTTGCTGAAGGAGGCAGCAAGGGTAGTGGAGGCCCGATATGAAAAGGAAGCCCAGAGGCTCAAAACTGAAAAAGAAAAGAATGCAAATCTTATGGGATTGCTTACTAAGCTGGCCTGACCAATTAACACCGCTCCTCCGGAGGCCTCCACCTCAGGAGAATTACCGCAGAGTGACATAAACTCCCTGCGAATGATGAAAAAGAAAGCCCAGGCATTGGACGAATGGATCACCCTGCAGATAGGAAACACCCGGCGTTTCCTGGCGTCCACTCTCCTAGATTTATACATGGCCCGACAAGTTATTCATCAAGCGGAAGCGCTTATTGAGCAGTGGGAGAGTGACGCCAAAAATTACCAAGCATGGAAGGTGGAGCTCGAAGAGCTCCTCACCTTGGGAGAAGATATAATTTTTGAATCCAGAATTCTGGGTGAGGAATCATTTGATTTTGTAAGAACTCAGCACTCCAGACTTGACCTCACATTGGAGGTAACCAAGCAACCGGTAGAGTCCTTGCGAGAGAAGGTAAACACTGTAAAGTATTGTTCTAATTTATACAAGTCTTTTGTGATAAAGGCTTCCAGGGCTGATCCCCTTAGCACAGATACTTATACCCCCGAAGATTCAGTTCTGGGGAGTTTTGATGAGATAATGAATTCCTTGTATCAATCCCCGGATGGGATAGATGGGGCCCAGATGGCGAAATTAACTGATATGATACTTAAGGGTCATGACGCGGCGAGGATGGTGGATGAATTCAAAGAAAATGTTCCAGACCTGGGAGAACAAGTTGAAGTGGCCAGGCACAGAAGGGCCAGCCTAAAAGAGATAGATGAAGATGGCATTTCCTGCCTCCTCCAGGCCTTCAACGACAATAAGCAGCCTTGAGATTTCTCCGGAGGCCGGGGAAAGCTCACATTGAACATTCTTTATCCTTTTTGGGGCGAAACTTCCTGGATCCCAGAGTCCCGGATCTAAAATTTTGTATTCTTTAAAGCGATTCGTGTCCTTGTCCCCGAGGCCGACCAGTCGCTTTCAGAGGTGGTTAATAAAGACTGTCAGAGAGTAGTTGGCCACATCAAGGGGCGTCGGCTCGGCAGTTGGTTTTCTGACAGGGTGGTCTTCTCGAGGTGCCACTCAGAGGTACACCTGGCACATTGGAGACAGGGCACCGTGTTTCCCATTTATGAGGCATGTAGCCTCGGTCCCTGGGGGACCTACTTTCTTCCTTCTCCTCTTTGGCTCTCTTCTCGAGACCAATTCTTCCGATGTAGTTTCTTGTCTTATTCTTCTGACATGGCAGACCTATTTCATCTCAGGTCTTTTTGTAGGGTGGCGCAGGTAGTACCGGCCCCCAGATATTGTATTTTATTGGAACATGATCTAAATAGGGTTAGGGTTAGAAGAAAGGTGTAAGTAGGCAGATCGGCCCATTTCCAAGGGTCAAAAAAATTGATGATTTTTTTGTCCATAGCAATAGAAAAGTAATTTCTCTTTTCAAGTTGCAGAGCTCAATGCTCCATTGTTCTGTTCTCAATAGTTAGATGCTCCCCTGGAGCCGCCATTGTATCACGCACTAGTGCTTGCTGGAAGGAACATTAATAAAGAATGGAGAATTCTTGGCAGTGATGTTGTTGGCATTCCTGCTTCTGAGTTAATGGTATTTCATGTTTTGATGTTCTTTATGTCTTTTACTCTGGTATGTTAAGGTAGATTAACGAACTCTTTACTCCCGCTACTGATAAAATACTAGCTGACGGTTATGTATTTCTTCGGTATTTAGTATAGTTTATCATAGTATTATTGATGTTCCAAACATTTTAGCATGACTGTAGTTAGATGAAATGTTTCTAACCCTATAGGATCTTTTTCGCTTTATTTGCTAAGTGTAGAATGCTTGGGGAAACCTTAATTTGATCGAATCTCTGGAGAAAATGAGTTGAAAAAACCAGCTATCCCCCTCGAAAATAGTCACCTCTCCCAACCAAGCCCCGCACCATCGTGACCCGACATCCAGGTGCTTGAAGGCCTAGAGGATTTATTTCCCCCGAACAACCTTTGCAGGTGGAGTTGGCCGGTTTCCCCAGAACTCGGTGACAACTTATGACTGGTGGCGGACCCAGTCAGCAAAAATTCATCAATAGAAACTGGCGCTAGAAGGAGGGCATGAACTCATCCCCCTCCCAAGATTCTAATTTTACACCTCCTGAGGGTTCCCCGAGTCATAGTTTTAAGAGACAAGCCTTCAACGGGATTGGGTCTTTCTCCCCAGTGAAATTTGAAAGAATCCTTAGATCTGCCCCGAATCCCAAAAGATTTGTCAAACTCGAGCCTCCTGCTCCAAAGAAACGGACCTCAAAAATCATACCAGCCACTATCATCTGGGGATCTACCATACCTCTGAATACTCAAACTCCCCAGATAGTCCTAGGAACCAGTGCCCAAACTACCCAACATATAGTTCCCCCAATGCCTGCATATTTTGGAAACACCGGGTCCCCAATGGGCACTTTTCCAGGCGCAACCAATGATTTACCCTCCCACCTGGAGAAGATTTGCCCACGATATGAAAACCTAGGCTCACAGACTACAGAGGAACACTTATAGGCATACAAAGATGCCATGAATCAACATCGGATCCAACATGAAGATGTTGTGACCCATATGTTCCCCTTGTCCCTAGGACAAAGCGAGTTGAACTGGTACCTTAACTTGCCTGCCAACTCCATCAACAGTTGGCAGGATATGGAGGACGCCTTCCTGGCTGCATTTCGCGTGCATGTGGAGCCAGCCTCGTCCCACAGCCAGTTCATCTCCATCAGAAAGGAACTCAATGAACCTCTTGCAACATTTAACCATAGGTTCGAGCGCGCCCTGAAGCGGTGCACGGGCCCTTTTATCCCATCTCCAGACGTAACCATACAGACCTACCTCAACGTGATGGACCCTTTCGTTGCCACTCTCCTTTGGAGAACAACCACCGCGGGCGACTGAGATACCTTGGAAAAAGTCTACAACCTAGCCCTAGAGCTATCCCGTGGTCTTAACAAATCCCTGGGCGGGATTGGGCAGAACACGCCTTTCAACATGATCCTCGACAGAACTGCGTATCCCAGGGGCTACAACCCTAATTTGGCAATAGGCGCCCTTTTGATAGCAATGAATCCCCCGCCACCCTTGATAGACCAACAGGCACGGTATGTTTACCCAACCCAGACCTAGATTACACCGGGTCTGGAAGTCTTCCCTTGGAATCAGCCGCAGCAAGCACAACAACAGACTCAGACACAATCATCCAGAGTGCCTTTTTTCCAGTCGTCCGCGACTGGAGGATTTCCACCCTCGACTCCAGCTAATACTGCTGCCTTCCCAGGAAGCCAACAACAAACACAGCTGTCACATTGTGACACTAACACTCAGTTGACCACCGAGGTTGAATCCCTCCGGCGAATGTTGTCCACCTTAACCATGGACATGGGCCAACTGAAGGCGGGGTCCTACGTGCCCCAAAATTTGAATTCCCAGAGGGGAAACATTTTCTCCGGCCAACGAAACAACAATGCCAGAGGGAGAAACTTCAACAACGGGCCTAGGCCCAATCAGCAGTAATGGAATAATAACGCGAACACCGGAGGCCCGCCTCCAAACCAAAACACCAACCAAAATGGTGCTGGACCATCACATTTTATGCCAGTCACAGATTTCCAGCCCATGATGAACTGGTGTAGATTGCACGATACTGGTTCACACAACGAGGTAAATTGTGCCACTTTGGAGAAGGTCATCATGATCTCCCAGCTAGACAGGCAGCAGTCGCACGATACTACCCCTCCAGAACCTCCTGTCCAGGAAAAAACTCACAGTGCCTTCACCTGTGACACCATCTTCTTCGGGACTTCCGGAGAAGATGAAGAAGAATATGAATTACAGGGATTCTTTGACGAATCCATTCCGCCCTTCAAGGCCAACGCCTTTACTAACCCACGAACTCCATACAATACCTGGAGTCAGGTTGGTAAAGGACCAGTTTACATGCCCGTACCCCCTACCAAAGATACTACTCCTCCCCGGAACAACACAACTGACCGACCTGCGCCTCCAAAAGGTCCTAGCTCTAACCAACCAAAAGCTCTCACGGAGGATAATCACCAGATCCCGGGAGGAAGATTTGACATTATGAAGGTGTTAGAACAAACCACTACCTCCATGACCTTGATGGAGGTTTTATTGAACTATCCCGAGCAGAAGAAGTCTCTTCTAAAGCTCTTAGGGAACTCATAAGTCGTCAGCCGCCCGCCCAAAACTGTCTCATTCGAGGATGCTAACGCGGCTGTCTTTCGGAGGAACAATGAGGATCCTCCCTTCTTACTAGGCCTGAATATACACGGCAAGAATATATATAATTGCCTAGTGGACTCTGGAGCTTCAGGTAATATCATGCCCCTATCTATTTGTCAGAAGCTTGGATTCCACCCCACCCCATCTAATGGTGCAGTGATCCAGTTGGATAAGACCGCTGTAAAAATGGTGGGGGAATTAAAGAACATTTGGATACATCTTATCCAGGACCCCACGATAGCCAGCATCATCGACATCAAAGTGGTGGACATCCCAGAGAATTACAGGATGTTACTAAGTTAGAATTGGTCTAAGTCCTTGAATGGATACTTTTCAACCGACTTCACCCACTTATGGCTTTCGTGGGAAGTAGAATCAAATAAAATTCAGGTCGAAAGCGAGCCTTGGATGAAACAGGCCCTCACTGAAGTTGGGAGGGTCAATGAGATCTTTTTCTCTGAGACTTCCCTGGGGGTGTACAAACCTTTTGAAATCTTAACATTTGATTTTATCCCCGGAGAAGAGCCCGCCGTACTACAGAGAGCCCAAGACCTCAAAGAGAAGATGAGAACTCATGTGGACTCTCAAGACCCCACAGCAACCCTCGCCACACTCCTGTCCGGCACTTGGTGCCGAGTACACTACCAGAAACATTCAGAACTTGAGTGTGGGCCATATCTCTCGATCGCTAACCGACACCTCGACACCCTTTGGAACAAGCAACATGCAACTGATCCCCCAGGACCCAGTGTCCCTACGGGATGCACGCCTTTGGTGCCATCTCCCAGGGAATCCCAAACCCAAACACATTCGGTGGAAAATTCTACTTTCACGTTGGTAGTCCGGGAAGGGTCCCCCAGGTCCCCTATTAAGAATCCAAAAACTACCCCTCCCCGGCCCCAAATTACAAACAATGAATTATGGACCCTGAAGTTCGATGGGTCTCGGTCCAAACAAGGCTGTGGGGCAGGGGTAGAACTAATCAACCTGCGAGGGAAGTCATTCCTCGCGTCCTACAGGCTGTAGTTTAACTGTACAAACAATGTCACAGAGTACGAGGCTTTGGTCCTTGGACTCTTATTTGCATTAAGGAAAGGTATCACCCACCTCCTGGCTCTGGGCGATTCAGAGTTGATTGTTAGACAAGTTCGGAGTCAATACACGTCACGCTAAAAGGCTGGCCGCTTACCGCAACCGGGCTTGGAGCCTTATTGAAGATTTTGATGCCTTTGGCATCGACCTTATTCCCCGGTGACGAAACTATGTCCCGGATGCCCTCGCCGTTTCTGCCAGCACACTTGAGCTAATGGCTGGCTCGCGACTCCGGAGATTTTTAGTTGAGATGGTCCCCACCCTGTCCATTCCAGATAATGTCACCCACTTTCAGGTTTTTGAGGACGATCAACACATCTTGGCCTTCATGGCGAATGTTGGTGTCTTTGAGGATCAGATAGTGGAGGAACGAGACCATGACGATACTGGGCAGGGTGATGAAGACGATGGGATCATGAACTTGCCCACTAACACCATCCCAAAGGGGATGGTTGCATTAAAATGAATCTTCAACTCGGACCCTCGTGCCTGTGAGAAGGTGTCATCCTCCCCTGAGGGAGGAAAGTTTGAAAAGGTTAACATCGGCCAGCCCGATGAAGAAAAGATCATTCACATTGGTACCTCCTCCTCCCCCAAGGAAAAGGAGAAGATTCTCGCTGTCCTCCGGGAATACATTGATGTAATCGCTTGGGGTTATGAAGACTTGAAAACGTATGATACATCCATCATGACCCATACCATACCCCTGAAGCCTGATGCAAAGCCCTTCTAGCAAAAGAAAAGACCAGTCAACCCTCTAATAGAGCCTCTAATTCATCAAGAGGTAGAAAAACTACTGTCAGCCCGGATAATATTTTCAATCCGGCACACTACATGGGTTGCCAACTTGGTTGCTGTCAGGAAGAAGAACGGCGAGATCCGCCTTTGCGTGGATTTCCAAAATTTGAACAAGGCATCTAAAAAAGATAATCACCCTCTGCCCTCGCTGGATGAAGTGTTGCAGATAGTAAACGGATCTCAGATGATGTCCTTCTTAGATGGATATTCGGGATATAACCAGGTCATGGTCAAGTATGAGAACAGAGAGAAAACAATGTTTACCACTAAGTAAAGAACGTTTGCGTACAGGAGAACGCCCTTCGGTCTAATCAATGCAGCGGCTACATTTCAAAAGGCCATGGACATTGCGTTCGAGGGCCTTGTAAATCGGTGCATAATCATCTATATGGATGATTTGACTATCTTTTCTCGGGACAGGCGTGATCATCCCGCTCACCTCGCTCAGATTTGCGAGAGATGTCGCCGGTATGGAATATCCCTCAACCCCAAGAAGTGCATATTCGGGGTCACCAAGGGGAAGTTGCTCAGGCATATTGTCTCTGAGAAGGGTATATCCATAGACCCTGATAGAGTCGAAGCATTGCTGAATCTGCAGATGCCTGGCAGCAAGAAAGAGATGCGATCCTTTTTCGGAAAGATCAACTTCATACAATGATTCATCATAGGATTCGCAGAAATAGTTAAACCACTCAATGAGATGATGAAGAAAGATACCAAGATTGAGTGGAGTCCTGAAGCAAAGCGGGCACTTTCCCAGATCAAACAAACAATAACGGAAGCACCTATCCTGGCTAGTCCAGACTACTCCCTCCCATTTTATATTTATTCGTTTGCTTCGCTGCATTCTGCCATGACAGTGTTGACTCAAAAGGTTGAAGGGGAGGAAAGACCAATAGCTTTCATGAGTTCCCCCTTCAAAAATGCCGAAGTCTGGTATTCACCACTAGAAAAACTCTAGTCCAGGCCGTGAAGAAATTATGGCATTATATTCTCCGGAGTAAAGTACATGCTATCATCTCGGACCAAGCTGTCAAGTCTCTACTGATGCAGAGCGAATTGGGTGAGAGATGGGGGAAATGGATGGTCATCCTCTAGGAATATGACTTAGAAATGCAACCCATGAAGATAGTCCGGGGCCAGGGACTAAGTCAAGCGATGGCAGAAGAGACTCCCCGCGTAGAATGTCAGACTTACACAGTGGAGTCCATTACCTAGGATCCATGGTATACCATTTTGGTATACTTGTTACTAAACAACAAATGCCCGGAGGGGTTACCTCCCCACAAATGTCGCTCCCTGCGGATGAAAAGCGGTCACTTCATGATCAAAAACTCTGCGTTTTATTGTAGAAACTACGAGGGAGTGTACCTCTGGTGCATCGATAGGGACCAAGCTGTAAGAATAATTGATGATTTCCACTGACAGTTTGGAACCGGGCATGGCTTAGCTGATGCCACTGCCCATCAGATCCTTCAGGCCAGATATTATTGGCCCTGTATATTCAAGGACATTTATGTTCATGTAAGAAAATGCCATACTTTCCAAACCGCGGCGCATCATGAGCGTAACCCAGCTATGCATTTGCAACCAGTCTACGAGGCTAGACCCTTCGCCCAATGGGTGTTTGACTTCATCAGGGAGATCAATCCCAACTCGTCCGCCAACCACCAATACATCTTTACTGCTACTAATTACTGCACTCAGTGGTCTGAAGCTATACCTTGCAAAAACAACACGGCAGACGTGGTTATCAAGTTCTTGGAAGAAAACATCGTCACAAGGTTTGGAATGCCCTTTGCTTTGGTATGTGACAATGGTCCAGCGTTTTCTTCGGCGCAGCTACTTGAATGGACCTACAATCGAAAGATCGCACTGAAGTTCTCCAGCAACTATTATCCCCAGGGAAATGGCGTTGCTGAATCAACAAACAAAAATCTACTTGAGGTGATCAAACACCTGTTAGAACAAAATCCCCAGGATTAGCACAAAAAGTTGAAATTCACCCTCTGGGCAGATCGCATTCACGTCAAGGCCACCCTGGGAACATCACCATTCCATCTGGTTTATGGCCAGAACCCTGTATTCCCAATCAATTTACAAATCCTAGTTTTACAGTTCATGCAAGAATTTAGCAACAGGGACAACATCGTGGAGGTTCGGCTCTTAAATTTGATGCGAATGGAAGAACAATGAGACGCAAACCTTGAACATTTCATGTGTCATCAAGCAGTGGTAAAGAGATGGTTTAACAGAAGAGCCCAATATAAGGATTTTCAGATCTCGGATGTGGTCCTGTTGTGGGACAAGGCCCGAGAGAAGAAAAGAAAGCATACCAAGTTCCAGCGGCTCTGGCTCAGACCATACTTGATCTCAGAAATCTGTGGGGCAAACACTTACCACCTTAACACCTTGACTGGAGAACCTGTCGCATTGCCCGTTAATGGACAGTTTCTTAAACACTACTTTGAGTAGGGTAAGTTCATCCTAAGTTGTATTATATGTAAAGCTTTCCACTTGTAAATATCCCCTCTGGGTGCCTCGTGCGAGGTACCCTACCTTGTAAATAGCCTTGTCGGCTGTCCTCCGGGACAGTCCTCTTTTGTCGTCTTTGTTTTCATTTTTGGTTTTCTTTCGGTCCCGGCGTTTTGTCCTGTCTTGCAGGAATTGGAATGCTTCGCATAACTTTGGCCTTCGGTACAATTTCTACGGCATGGTGAACTTTAGAACCTGTCTTTAGCATGGTGGAGCCGGCCTGGTCTCCGGGGTTCGTTTCACGGGTTGTGGCACATTTTGAGGAGTCTCCATTGGGTGCTCTCTCCGGAAATCTGGCGATCAGTGAAAAAAATAATAATATAAGGAACAAGTAATCGGACACACTGAGGGTAGATCGGCTGTACTGATTGGTTGACCCATGTCTGAAAATCTAAAGAAATTCTCCCCGGGTCCGAAGTTTTATCCTCTCTTCAAACATCTAAGCATAGGTGGATAGGTGAAAGAAGCACCGCCATTAAAATTAGCTAAGCTTAAGCTTAAATGGTGAAATAAGTACCGCCTTCCCCACCCGGAAACAAACAAAATAACAGGAGGAAAAGTAGGGTAAAACTCTAGCCTTCAGGGAAAACGAGCAATTGATGACTGGTTCGACGTGATTAGTACCTCTTCTCTATTCCTCCCAGAGGTCATCGGCTTGATTTCCTTCCAAAGCACACACGACACCACTGATGAAAGACTATGGACTGACTCCTGTGTGGTTGGATTCTCTCAGATATGTTGCTCTTTGCCTGTCAGACGCTCCGATGGGCGGCCTATTCCAGTTTTGCTAACCAGAGATTCTATGGTTCTCGAATGCTCTTAGGCATTTGTCCCAGATAGTCACCATTTGTTATGCCCTGCATCCCCGTCCCTACATTTTGGGTGCAAAATGTTGGGTCCCCCTTTTTTTTGTTTTTTCTTGCGGCCTTGCCTTGTCTTTCTTTCCCTTTTTGTTCTCTTTTCTCTGGGGTTTTCTTCCCTGGCGTTGTGTCTTGTTTGTTTGCTTTTCATCTCCGGGACTCCGGTCCTAGAGGTTGCCTTTTGTTGGAAACTGGATTCCGAACTTCGGGATTATTCGTCATGATGTTCTTAAGGATATTATCACGAGGAATCTCCGGGCCCAGAGTCTGGAGGTTTTGCCTGTCCAGAGATTGCCAGAAGGAGGAGGATTACCTTTTTACCGCGGGTATAAATATATATTATCTGTCACTTTCTAATCTACCGCGATTAAAACCTTCGAGCACTTAGAGCGAATCAGAGAGCGATTTCAAAAGCGATTAACAGAGCATTTGCAGGAAGTTTATGATAATCAACGCTTAACATCTTCTATCATTCTTAAGCAATTGCAAGTGCTTCGTGGTGGTGACCCTGACAGTTTGGCAACTCGAGCTCACGTGGTAAATCCTCCCTTTCCTCTGCCTTCTGCATTCTCAGGTAGGTGTTTCCGCTTTTCCGTTTCTCTATTTTTGCTTCCGCTCTCTAGTTTTCTTTGGTTCTGTTTGGTTTTTGTTTGCCCCATTTTGTCTTGTTTCTCTATCGTGTTTGTTTTATTGTCTTCTGGTTCTGCCGCCCGTTGGTGGGTCGGCTCTGCCAGAGGGTTGTCCACCCTCTGTGCGGAGGTGGTCTCTCTGTAAAGTTTGTAAATAGCTGTATATATGTTTTTGACTTGTCTAGTTTTCCTGCGGGCGTCGTCCCACGTTGTATATTCATGTATATATGTATATAGTTGTAATATAGTCTCTGTATATTCTCCTTGTTTCTATGTATATACCCTTTGGCTCCGTGTATATCCTTCCAGGTGGCTAAACAAGCTGGTCGAGTCACCTCGGTGCCTGGTTTTCTGCCTCCGAGCTCGCTTCGAGGCAGAAAACCACCTATTTGAAACTCAGCTCTCGGCCGGTTTCAAACAGGCAGTTTTCTCTCTCCTCCATGGAGTCTGTCAGAACCACATTTATATCCCATGCGCGCAATCAATTCCAACCAGGTGGCTTTCCCTCTTTGCGCGTTCGGACAGTTGGCTCCGCTGTCATCGCCATAACTTCCATTTAATACCTACGCACGTGGCGCCCACGTGGGTGTGATGACTTGGCTTTTTACACATTCTCGCTAACGGTCATTTCCTAGGCTTTGTGTCCCTTACCACCACCCATCCTGTGTCTTCACCTAGTGTGATCAGATCCCCGGACCCGGATGTTTAATGAAGATTTTAAGTTTACAATGTGTTTTTCTTTTTCGGGTATCTTTGCATGAAACTAACTTTTCAGGAAAAGCAAACGTCGCGGTGGTAAGATATCCGGACCCTGGAGTAACTATTTTATTGTGATAAAAATATTCTGACGGTTGCTTTGCCTTGCAGGTTCCCAAAATTCATCTATCAATCATGTCTGAAGCATCCGCATCCTCTCCGCTCGGAAGTCTAGAACTTCCCTCAACGACCACCAGGGTAGTTGTAAAATCCAAGATGGAAAGGGCCTTGGAGAAACTGCCCCTCACCAAGAAGTTCGTGCAAAACAACGTCATCACGGGCTCAAAGATTGAGTCCAAGGTTAAGCTTATAATCGACACCAGCGTCAGAACGTGGGTAGAGATGCAGGCCTTGGTAAAAGTGATGCACATCCAGCGACAAGCTGGAGATCAATTAGCGATCAACGTCAGAGGTTCCGGGATCCTCCGGGCAACTTTCTTCCCGTGCTCCGTGCAGTCTCTGGAGCTTATCCTGACGCTAGCGGCCAACTACAACTCTTCCGTTCGGGTTGTTATGCTTGCAGCCACAGAACCCATAGGATACCCCACTCCTTTGGTATCCCTCAACCCAGACACATTTCGGACGGGATTAGGAATCCCACAATTTGACAGAGCCACAGTAGTTACAAGGACTGATGCCTTGGATCAGTTTACACAACTAGAGGATGCTGCCTGGGTGTTCATGAATACCCACTGGCTCAAGGCCCCAAAGAGGGACACAAAGAGGATGAAGATAGAAATCCCCCGCTCAGAATTCAAGGAGAGAATCCAGATGGGGATAATAGCATTAGCCTGGGTATTTGGGTAGCCCTCCGCCCAGGAGTTTTCCAAATGGATGTACTATTTCCTCCTCGGCATCTCCACCAAGGGAGAATTCTTTAACTGGGCCACAATAATCTCTAATCACGTCGACTCCCAGTTCCTTCAGCTGGACAGGAAGAAGAAGTTCTATATGTCTTATTATGTATTCTAGGCCCTAGCACAACAGAGGCCCCACTCCAACGGCCTACTTACAGATGGCGTGCTCAGGATTGGCCCGGAACAAAAAGCACCGTGGGACCATTTTTCACAGATTCAATGGGAGGCCAGCTTCCCCAATTTTTGCCGGGTAAACGATGCGTTCATTTACTACCATTTTCTTACACCCACCCGGGATGCCAGATACCGCCTGTCCACTGAGGCGATGAAGCTAGTCAGTAGTTATAGACACTACTATATTCAGTTCCAGCAGCATACATACATTAGGGTCGCCGGCTTCTCTGAGAAACCCTACTTGTTGTCCAGGCATTGCGGGGACAAGATCGTGCTATTGGAATACTGCCGACAAATGATGGAGTTGCACACCTTCTTTTCCCTCAAGAAGGTCCCCAATGTCTCATTCCCAATCACCTGTGGGAACTACACCTGCAGTCTGGCCGCCGTAAAAGAGGCAGACAAAGAGCTGAAAAGTTATAACTTGCAGGAATTCTATCTGGCGCAAAAAAACTTTGATCCGCATGGGAAGATTTCCATGACAATGCCCCGAGCTT
>MU223279.1:1022142-1060851 GCA_018584345.1 Thuja plicata | reverse complement strand
CATTTATTTGGTAGTTTATTTAGTCACTTTTATTTGGTTGACCTTGTGATTTTTTCTGGTGACTAAATTAGTCACTTATTTAGTCATCTATACTTGTAAATTAGTAGAATATGATCAAATTTAGTCATGTGACCAAAAGTTTTAGTGGTGTGACTAAAATTTTTAGTCACATAGTCATTTATTTGCCAAATTCTACTAGTGACAGGAGGAAGATCATTGAAAATCTACAAGAGAAAGAGTCAGAAATAAAAAGACTTACTGAACATCATCATGAGATCACCAATAAGATTATTTTTATGAGTCAGGAGGCAAACCAAATGAACATATAAATTAATGGAAAGCTAGAAGCTATTGGTGAGCTAAGAGAAGAAAATGAAAGACTGAAACATGAAGTAATAATTTAGCAACAACATAATGACATGATTAAGAGAGATGAATAAAGCACCAAAATGATGGATGATTTTCTGGATGGACAAAGAAGAGTCAACAACAATGCCGGACTAGGGTATACCGAGAATGAAGAATCACCATACCAATCTAATCCAAAGAATGTCTACACAAATCCAAGACCAAGAAAGAAGTCATGCAATCACTGTGGAAAACCAGGCCACACATCAAATGTTTGAAGAATAAAAATAAAAGGTATTCCTAAATCCACAGCTTCATTCATAGGAAATTGTTATAAATGTAACAAGAAAAAACATAAAGCATATGAATGTAAATTTGAGGTGAAACAACCAAAGAAGGAAACCTACATGGAAAAATATTGTCCTACTTGCAAAATGCATGGGCACACATTTCTTGAATGTAGGAAGAAGAAAAGGCAAGCATGGAAGCTCAAAGAAAATGAAACTTCTTATCAACCGAAAAGAGTTGGTAACTCATATGTTTGGGATTACAATACGTGAAAAAATTACACAGTGTGTGGTAGATATGGACACATAGCTGCAAAATGCATGATAAAATGGATGAGAAAGTTTAGAAGCTAGACTAACCTTGGAATGACATGCTTACACTATCATAAATTTGGTCATCTAAGAAAGGACTACAGAGACCGAGTGATAGAGACAAGTACCTTTTCCAATGGCAATACCATTGAAGACATCAAAAAGATGAGAAACAAAATGTGGAGGAAAGATACAAAAACTGATGATGCTGGACCAAGAAATGCAAATGGTGATGCATTATCCAATGGATCTGGTGACATCAACACCCCCACCTATGATGAACAAGTATGGAACTGCACTATACTAATTTATACTTTACATCATTTCCATTATACATTGATGAAATGCCAAACTAGCATGATTAAAGATGAACTATGTAATTACTTATTATGATTCTGTAAATTCAATCTCATTGGTTAATGCATACCAAAAAGCATCGGTGTACTTACAAAGCTAAGTTGTCAATTCTTACCGAGAATCATCGGTTAACATAAAAAAGATAAGTTGCTTGTGTAAATTGGACATCATCGGTAATAAAAATAAAATATTGTCTTTTCCATATACCGAGACTCGTCGGTGAACATGTGAAAAGTTAAATGAGTTGACACAAGCCTCGAGCATCACGTTTTGACCAAAAATAAAGATGGCATGTCACCCGAGTGATTCTGTCTTTGACACCCGACAAGTGGGTAGAGCATTAATTGTGCCACTTAGGGGACCGTGTATAAAAGGATGATCGATACTTCATTTCATTCACCAGAAATTTAGAGCAAAGAAGCAGAGCAAAACAAAGCAAAGCAGAGCATAAAGAGACGAGATTGTAGAAGATTTTAACTAGTAGATTCATAGCATTCAAATGGAATCACAGCAGCTTTCAGAAGGTTAAGTAAGTAACATCACCGAGCTCACTCTTTATTTTATGGAAAGAGCCCTAAATTTCTTAGAAATGATGGCAACCACTTCACGAGTTTTCAAGATCAAGAACGCCAAAGAGAAGAAGGTTAATCTGATCAAGAACTCCACTTGCGAAGAACCAAAGTACAAAATCTATCTAGAGGTTTCTTCGCAATTCGATGATGCTAGTGCATTCTCTGACATTCCACCTAGAGTTTTACTTATTGAGGATGTCTGAGCCTACATACATTGGAAGATCGCTAAGATAGGAGATCTTGAGGTTGATAAAGATTACAAGAAGCTTTTCACAGGTGGAAACATCAAGAAAAAACACAAAGACATCAAGGTGAAAGGGCTCACAAATGCCCTAATGTTCTTGAGGGAGTTTAAAACCAGGTGGATTTGGATAGTGTTGAGTAGAGTGCATGATCAAAAGATGTACCTGGATGAGACAAAATAGATCACTAGAGATGTGCTACACACTGTGACTAGTTATCCTATCATGAAAAAGGCCAAGGTACTTAAACATCCTCCTCACCCTGAGATTGAGAAGATGATACGTGCAGTATGGGATAAAAGAGGATTGAAGGTTAACACCATCACCGATCCAGAACTAAATTTTGGTGCATGTGTACTAGGATACAAGATATACCAATACAATAGGTTAAATAACATAGCATGTGGAGCAGTTGAAACTGCCCATAAGATTGTAAAGAAAGGTCTACAATTGGATCTATCTGAGCTTCTACTGAAGTATTTAGATGAGAACATGGGGACAATCCGGTCTACAAAGTCCAATTCATGTAAGTTTGGATCACTTCTAATGTGTACATTTTTCTATTTCAAGAAATTTTTTCCATCTATAGGTAATGTCAAGTGGGATACCCAGTGACCATTCAAATTAGTGAATTCATCAAGTCATTAGGAGACAAATTTACATCAGTTATGGATGAATACTTTACTAGATTTAAGGAAAGAATGCATAAAATAATGAGGATAGCACAACAACTGTTAGAAAAGCATAAGACTAATATTTTCTTTATGGTGGACACCGATAACACCTTTATCAAACCAGTTGTATTGAGGACAGCATGGTTAGCACCACTTGGCTATGAGGTCAACATAGATCAAGCCACCAATGCTATTGAAACATTGTTAAATGAACCATTAGACAAGTCACAACCTAGTTTTGGAACCTATGAGGAAGCCAAGGAAAGAATTAAAATAGGCGTAGTTGTGAAGAATATTGACAGAAAGAAGACCACAATGGTCAAGACACTTGAGAAGAAGTTATCAGTCAATGAAGAAGAAACATAACCACAAGAAGAAACTAAGGGATAGTCACCCGTCAATAAAGGTTAAAAAGTGAGTGAATAAAAATCTACAGAGTCTGGTGCACCACTAGCAGCAACAAAGAAAACAAGGAATACTACTACATCATGGAAAAGGAGTCAAACTGCCAAAGTAGATTCACCATCGGTCAAGAAAGGATAGGTGAGGACTTACAAAAGGAAGCCTCAAACAAGAAAAAAATCAGAACCTAAGAGGAGAAAAAGATTCATCAAAACTAAGGAAGATATAGAAGAAAATGAAAAGGAATAAATGATGACATTAAATTTCCATTAGTATGCAAGCAAAAATTTTGGTAAGCATACACCGAAAGACAGAACAAAGAGAAAACTGAAAATCAGATATAAAGAGATCACTGAAAATTGCTAAGTATAAAGGGAACTGACGACACAACTTTGTGTGTACACCAAAAATACAAAGTTAGAAGGATAAAGAGGAACCTAACATAGGAACCCGACATGCAGGATATAGTGCAAACTGAGACATAGTTAAAGAGAAAATCGAGAAGAATAAACCCGAGAGATAGTCAACTGATTTTAGAGCATAACCGACCGTCAGAAACCAAAAGTCAGTTGTAGCCCACAAAAAGTGGATCTGACTTCTACGTCAGATAAAATAGTCTTATTCTATTTATAGAATCTATATTTTTTTTTAAAACCATTTCTTTAGGGACAAGAAACATGAATGTAAGTTCTTTAATTAGTCTAACTATTTTAAAACACATAGACTAGGAGATCAAGGTAAAAGTTGTAAGCCTGATCTTAGAGTTAAAATTGTTTTTCGTGAAACTTGATAATGTCAATCCATCTTATAAATACATGATGCAATCATTCATTAAAAATGTGTGAATATAGAAGAGAGCATGAATGAAGCCTACGATCACATCTATGGTTCAGATTGAAAGTTTCAAGAACCAGAACAACAAAAGGTGAATTTGGTTAGCAAGGACCAAGAATAGAGGCTACCAAGAATCAGAGGTATTATTAAATCACATTAGGTGATAATATTATTCATGTAAAATTAAATGGATCTGTATCAGCAATTGGAGATTGCATTTACCAAGTCAAACTATAATTTTCTATCATTCTAACAAGTGGAGCAAAGTGTAAAAATTCTTTCAAGGAAGATGGATTTAACAGTCCAACTACAAATCTCTTTACTGAGGGCACACTCAATAGTGTTGCTAAATTTATTAACCGAGTAGAATTTAAAAGGTCTCCATAGATACTCTTAACCAGGTAGATCATCAGAAGTGATCAAATTGTAAGCCTTAACTAGCCCCTTCCAATCTGCAGATAGTGAAGATTATGTGGGTGCCATCCCCACCACAGTTTTTACTTCCTAACAAGAGTTTTCTATGATATCATATCTTGTGTTATGTGTATATTACTTTCATGAATGTTTCTATGAATGTTCACATGTATGTTAAGTATATAAATTGATTTAACTCACATAAAGATAGTATAGATCAAATGAATGGATATACAATTAATTACACAAAGGTTAATTGATTAAAAGATACAAAAATTTTAGAGGTAGTGATTCACCCCTCCCCTCTTAGTACACACTTCTCATTAATTCTAACAATTGGTATCAGAGATAAGTCTCTTGTTTAGAAAAGCTTAAAGGCTTAAGAGAAAATATCATACAATGGAGAAGTACAAACTCGACAAGAATATTGAAAATAAGAAGTTAGAAATTCAGATGTTCTATGAGCAGTATAAAGAAGCCAGAATCAATATGAGACAACTATTAGATGAAAGAAAGGTCATGGAATCTCACTATAATAAGATAGATTATCATGAGGAAGAGATACCATATTTCTTTGATTCTTTAGGATCTATTGACGGGGTTTTGCTGACCAGGTCTGCTAGCAGTTATAGGTTGTCACCGGATACCGGAGGTACCGGCCAACTCCGCCTGCAAAGCTTATTCGAGGAAGTTAGATTCCCTAGGCCTTCAATAACCTGGGTGTCGGGTCACGACGGTGTGGGGTTCAGTTGGGAGAAGTGACTATTTTTGATGGGGATAGCTGGTTTCTTCAACTCGTTCCCTCCGGAGATTCAATAAGGTAAGGTTTCCCCTAGCATTCTACACTTAGAAAATAAAATGAAAAAGATCCTGTAGGGTCAAAAACACTTCGTCTAACTATAGTTATGCTTTATCATTCAGGACATCAATAATACTCTGATATACTACACTAAATACCAAAAAAATACACAACCATCAGCTAGTATTTTATCAGTAGCGAGGGAAAAGAGGTCGTTAATCTATTTAACATATCAGAGCAAAAGACATGAAGAACATGAAACATAAAATACCATTTAACTCAAAAGCATGAATGCCAAAAACATCATTGCAAAGAATTCTCCCTTCTTCATTAATGTCTCTTCCAGCGAGCACTGGTGTGTGATACAATGATGGCTCCAGGGGAGTGTCTAAGAAAAGAAAATAGAACAATGGAGAATTGAGCTCTGCAACAAGGATGAGGCAAGAGATGCCATCTTCGTCGATATCCTTCAGGATTTCAATGATAATAAACAACCTTGAGCTTTCTCCAGAGGCCAGAGAAAACTCAAACATTGGGTATTCTTTATTATTTTGGGAATGTAAGTTCCCAGATCCTGGAGTCTCGGATCCCAAATTTTGTATTCTTTCAAGTGATCCGTGTCCCGGTCCCTGAGGCCGACCGATCACTTTCAGGAATGGTTAATAAAGGCTGTCAGAAGGTAGTTGGCTACATCAAGGGGGCGTCGACTCAAACAGTTGGTTTTATGATGGAGTGGTCTTCTTGAGGCGCCCTATAGAAGTAAACCTAGCACATTGGAGACAGGGTGCTGCATTTCCCATTTATGAGGCATGTAGCCTCGTTCCCTGGGGGACCTACTTTCTTCCTCCTCCTTCTTGGCTCTCTTCTTGAGACCAATTCTTCTACTGTATATTCTTGTCTCATTCTTCTGGCATGTAAGGCCTATTCTGTCTCAAGGTCTTTTGTAGGGTGGCGCAGGTAGTACCGGCCCCCAGATAATTTATTTTATTAAAACATGATGTAAAATAGGGTTAGGGTTAGGGTTAGAAGAGAATGTGTATAAATAGCCAGACTGGCCCATTTCCAAGGGTCAGAAAAATTGATGATTTTGTTTTCCATAGTAATAGAAAGGTGATTTCTCATCCTTGTTGCAGAGCTCAATGCTCCATTGTTCTATTTTCTTTGGTTAGACACTCCCCTAGAGCCATCATTGTATCATGCACTAGTGATCATTGGAAGAGACATTAATGAAGAAGGGAGAATTCTTTGCAATGATGTTGTTGGCATTCATGCTTCTGAGTTAAATGGTATTTTATGTTTCATGTTCTTCATGTCTTCTGCTTTGATATGTTAAATAGATTAACGACCTCTTTTCCCTCACTACTGATAAAATACTAGCTGATGGTTGTGTATTTCTTTGGTATTTAGTGTAGTATATCAGAATATTATTGGTGTCCTAAATGATAAAGCATAACTATAGTTAGACGAAGTGTTTCTGACCCTGCAGGATCTTTTTCATTTTATTTTCTAAGTGTAGAATGCTAGGGGAAACCTTACCTTATTAAATCTCTGGAGGGAACAAGTTGAAGAAACCAGCTATCCCCCTCGAAAATAGTCACTTCTCCCAACTGAACCCTGCACCATCGTGACCTAACACCTAGGTGCTTGAAGGCCCGGGGAATCTAACTTCCCTGGATAACCTTTGCAAGCAAATTTGGTCAGTACCTCTGGTACCCGGTGACAACCTATGACTACTAGCGGACCTGGTCAGCAAAACCTCGTCAACAAAAACTAGCACTAGAAGGAGGGAATGAACTCATTCCCCTCCCGAGATTCTGATTTTACACCTCCTGAGGGTTCCCCGAGTTATAGTTTTAAGAGTCAAGCCTTCAGCAAGAATGGGTCTTTCTCCCCAGCGAAATTTGAAATAATCCTTAGGTCTACCCTGAATCTCGGAAGGTTTTTCGAAATCAAGCCTCCTGCTCGAAGGAAATGGACCTCAAAAATTGCACCAGCCACTATTTTTTGGGGGTCTAGCATACCTCAGAATACCCAAACTTCTCAGGCAATCCCGAGAACCAGTACCCAAACTACCCAAAATCCAATTCCCCCAATGGCCACATATTTTGGAAACACCGGGTCCCCAATGGGAACTTTTTCAGGCGCAATCAATGACTTACCCACCCACCCAGAGAAAATCTACCCACGATATGAGAACTTAGGCTCATGGACCGCGGAAGAGCATTTATAGGCATATAAGGATGCCATGAACTGACACTGGATCCAGCATGAAGATGTTGTGACTCAGATGTTTCCCTTGTCTCTAAGGCAAGGTGAGTTAAAATGGTACCTTAACCTTCTTGCCAACTCTATAAACAGTTGGCAAGACATGGAGGACGCATTCCTAGCTGCCTTTCGCATACATGTGGACCTAGCCTAGTCCCATAGCCAGTTCATCTCCATCAAGAAGGAACCCAATAAACCCCTTGCAACATTCAACCATCAGTTTCAGTGTGCCTTGAAGCGGTGCATGGGCCCTTTTATTCCATCCCCAAAAGTAACCATATAGACCTACCTTAATGCGATGGACCCTTTCGTTGCCACTCTCCTTTGGAGAACAACCACCGTGGGTGACCGGGACACTTTGGCGAAGGTTTAAAACCTAGCTTTAGAATTATCTTGTAGTCTCAACAAATCCCTAGGTGGGATCAGACAGAGTATGCCCTTCAACATGATCCCTGATGGAACCACGTATGCTGGGGGGTATAACCCCAATCTGGCAATGGGGGCCCCCTCGATGGCAATGAATCCCCCACCACCCCTAATAGACCAGTAGGCCTGGTACATTTATCTAATGCATGTTTATCCAATGCAGACCCAGGCGGTACCAGGTCTAGAAACTTTCCCTTGGAATCCGCCGTAGCAGGCACAACACTCCCAGGCACAACCGTCTAGAGTGCCCTTCTTTCAGTCATCCGCGACTGGAGGATTGCCACCCTCGACTCTGGCTAATACTACTGCCTTCTTGAGAAACTGACAACAACAACCGTCACATTGTGACGCCAACACTCAGTTGACCGCCGAGGTTGAATCCCTCTGGCGAATGTTGTCTACCTTGACTGTGGATATGGGTCAACTGAAGGCGGGGTCCTATGCACCCCAGAATTCAAATTCCCAGAGGGGAAACATTTTCTCTGGCCAACAAAATAACAATGCTGGGGGAAGAAAATTCAACAATGGGCCTAAGCCCAATCAACAATAATGGAATAATAATGCGAACGCCGGAGGCCCACCTACGAACTAAAATGCCAACCAAAATAGGTCTAGACCATCACATTTCACACCAGTTG
The DNA here is from genome assembly GCA_018584345.1 of Thuja plicata. NCBI lineage: Eukaryota > Viridiplantae > Streptophyta > Pinopsida > Cupressales > Cupressaceae > Thuja > Thuja plicata. Next base: position 1,052,281 of record MU223279.1, on the reverse strand, counting down.
CAGACTTCTAGCCCATGAATAATTGGTGTAGATTGCACGACACGGGTTCACAACAAGGTAAATTATGCCATGTTTGAAAAGGTCATCATGATCTCCCAGCTAGACAGACAACAGTCGCATGATACCACCCCTCCAGAACCTCCTATTCAAGAGCCAACCCATAGTGCCTTCACCTATGACACCATCTTCTTCAGAACTTCTAGGGAGGATGAAGAGGAATCTGAATTGAAGGGATTCTTTGATGAATCCATCTCGCCCTTTGAGGCCAATGCCTTTACCAACCCGCAGACTTCATATAATACTCAGAGTCAGGTTGGTAAAGGACCAACTTACACACCCACACCTCCTATCAAAGACACCCCTCCTCCCCAGAATAACACGACTGACCAACCCGCTCCTCCGAAGGGTCCTAGATCTAACCAAGCAAAAGACCTAGCTGAGGAAAATCACCGATCCCCGGGAGGAAGATTTGATATTACAAAGGCGTTAGAAAAGACCACCACCTCCATGACCTTGATGGAGGTCTTGCTAAACTATCCCGAGAAGAAGAAGTCTCTTCTGAAGCTCTTGGGGAACCCAGAAGCCATCAGCCACCCACCCAAGACTGTCTCATTCAAAGATACTAATGCGTCCATCTTTTGGGGGAACAATGAGGATCCTCCATTCCTACTAGGCCTGAACATCCAAGGCAAAAATATACACAATTACTTGGTAGAATCCGGAGCTTCAGGTAACATCATACCCTTGTCCATTTGTCAGAAGCTCGGATTCCATCCCACCCCATCTAATGGTGAAGTGATCTAGCTGGATAAGACTGTTGTAAAAATGGTGGGGGAATTGAAGAACGTCCAGATATAGCTTATTCAGGACCCCAGGATAGCTAGCATAATTGACATCCAAGTGGTGGACATCCTAGAGACTTACAGGATGTTATTAAGTCAGAATTGGTCTAAGTCCTTTAATGGATACTTTTCAACCGACTTCACCCATTTATGGCTCCCCTGGGAAGGAGAATCAAATAAGATCCAGGTCAAAAGTGAACCCCAGATGAAATAGGCCCTCACCGAGGTTGGGAGAGTCAATGAGGTCTTCTTCTCTGAGACTTCCCCGGGGGTGTACTGACCCTTTGAAATCTTAACATTCAATTTCATCCCCGGAGAGGATCCCACGGTGCTGCAGAGAACCCAGGACCTAGAAGAAAAGATGAGAGTTGAGGTTGACTCTCAGGGTGCCACAATGACCCTTGCTACACTCTTATCTGGCACTTGGTGTCGAGTACACTATCAGAAACATTCAGAGCTTGAGTGTGGGCCCTATCTTTTAGTCGCTAATAGGCACCTTGATACCTTCCAGAATAAAGAACATATACCTGATTCCCCAGGGCCCATTATTCCTATGGTATGCACTCCTTTGGTGCCATTTCCCTGGGAATCCCAAATCCAAATGCCTCCAGAGGTAAACTCTTCCTTCACGCCATTAGTTCAGGAGGGAGCTCCTCCTAAGTCTCCCAAAAGCAATCCAAAGGCTATTCTCCCGCCCCAGCCCCAGATTATGAACAATGATTTGTGGACCCTCAAGTTTGATGGGTCCTAATCCAAACAAGGCTGCGAGGCTGGCGTAGAGTTAATCAACCCACGAGGGAAGTCCTTCCTCGCGTCCTATAGACTGTAGTTCAACTATACAAAAAATATCACAGAGTACGAGGCTTTGGTCCTTGGACTCTTATTTGCATTAAGGAAAGGTGTCACCCGCCTCTGGGCTCTGGGTGATTTTGAGTTGATTGTTAAACAAGTCCGAAGTCAATACACATGCCACGACAAAAGGCTGGCCGCATACTACAATCGGGCTTGGAGTCTTATTGAAGATTTTGATGCCTTTGGCATTGACCTCATTCCCCGATGACAGAACTATGTCCCAGATGCCCTCGCCATTTCTGCCAGCACACTTGAGCCAATGGCCGGCTTGTGACTCTGGAGATTTTTAGTTGAGATGGTCCCTACCCCGTCCATTCCAGATAATGTCACCCACTTTCAAGTTTTTGAGGACGATCAACATATCCTGGCCTTCATGGAAAATGTTGGCGTCTTTGAAAACCAGATAGTGGAAGAACGAGACCATGACGATACTGGGTAGGGTGACAAAGATGATGGGATCATGGACCTACCTACTAACACCATACTGAAGGAGATGGTTGCACTAGAATGAATCTTTGACTCAAACCCTCGGGCCTGGGAGAAGGTGTCATCCTCCTCCGAGGGAGGAAAGTTTGAAAAAGTTAACATTGGCCAGCCTGGTGAGGAAAAGATGATCCACATTGGTACCTCCTATTCCCCTGAGGAGAAGGAGAAGATTCTCGTGGTTCTTTGAGAATACATCGATGTAATTGCATGGGGTTATGAAGACTTGAAAATGTATGACACATCCATCATGACTCATACTATTCCCCTGAAACCTGATGCTAAGCCCTTTCGGAAAAAGAAAAGACCGGTCAACCCCCTAATCGAGCCTCTGATTCATTAGGAGGTATAAAAAATGTTGTCAGCCCAGATAATCTTCCCAATCTGGCACACTACATGGGTTTCCAATCTAGTCCTTGTGAGAAAGAAGAACGGTGAGATCCGCCTTTACATGGATTTTAAAAACTTGAACAAGGCCTCCAAGAAAGATAATCACCCTCTCCCTTCATTGGATGAGGTGTTACATATAGTGAATGGATACTAGATGATGTCATTCTTGGATGGATACTCTGGATATAACTAGGTCATGGTTAAGTATGAAGACAGGGAGAAAATAGCGTTCACCACCAAGTGGGGAACGTTCGCATATAGGAGAATGCCCTTTGGTCTGATTAATGTAGGCACTACATTTCAAAAGGCCATGAACATTGCGTTCGAGGGCCTTGTGAATTGGTGCATAATCATCTACATGGATGACTTGACCATCTTTTCTTGGGACAGGCGTGACCATTCTGCCCATCTCACTCAGAACTGCGAGAGATGTCTCCGGTATGGAATATCCCTCAACCCAAAGAAGTGCATATTCGGGGTCACTAAAGGGAAGTTGCTCAGGCATATCATCTCTGAGAAGGGCATATCCATAGATCCTGAGAGAGTCAAAGCATTGCTAAACTTACAAATACCTGGCAGCAAGAAAGAGATGTGATCCTTCTTCAGAAAGATCAACTTCATCTGGCGGTTCATCACGGGATTCGCAAAAATAGTCAAACCGCTCAATGAGATGATGAAGAAGGATACCAAGATTGAGTGGAGTCCTGAAGCAAAGAAAGTGTTCACCCAGATTAAACAAATAATAACGGAAGCACCTGTCCTGGCTAGTCCAGATTATTCCCTTCTATTTCACATTTACTCCTTTGCTTCGCCTCATTCTACCGCGATAGTATTGACTCAAAAGGTTGAAGGGGAAGAAAGACCAATAGCTTTCATGAGCTCCCCCTTCAAGAATGCCGAAGTCTGATATTCATCATTAGAAAAGTAGGCCTTCGCTCTAGTTCATGTCGTGAAGAAATTCCAGCATTATATTCTTCAGAGCAAGGTACATGCTATCATTCCGGACTAGGTCGTCAAGTCTCTATTGATGCAAAGTGAATTGGGTGAAAGACAGGGGAAATGGATGGCCATCCTCCAGGAATATGACTTAGAAATGCAGCCCATGAAGATAGTCTGGGGCCAGGGACTAAGTTGAGCGATGGCAGAAGAGACTCCCTGCATAGAATGTCAAGCTTACACAGTGGAGCCCATTACCCGAGACCCGTGGTATACCGATTTGGTATATTTGCTACTAAATAAAAAATGCCCAGAGGGATTACCTCCCCATAAACGCCGCACCCTGTGGATGAAAAGAGCCCACTTCATGATCAAAAACTCGATGCTCTACCGCAGGAACTACGAGGGAGTGTACCTTCGGTGCATCGACAGAGACCAAGCTATAAGGGTGATTGATGAATTCCACGGGCAATTTGGAACTGGGCGTGGCTCAGCCAACGCCACTGCCCATTAGATCCTTCAGGCTGGATACTATTGGCCCTATATATTCAAAGATGTTTACACTCATGTTAGGAAATGCCACACTTGCCAAACCGCGGCGCATCGTGAGCGTAACCCGGCTATACCTTTACAACCAGTCTACAAGGCTAGGCCCTTCACCCAGTGGGCATTTGAATTCATCAGGGAAATCAACCCTAACTTATCTTCCAATCACTGATACAATCTCACTGCTACTGATTACTGCACTCGGTGGTCTGAGGCTATACCGTTCAAAAACAACACGACAGACGTAGTTATTAAATTCCTGAAAGAAAACATCATCACAAGGTTTGGAATGTGTTTTTCTTTAGTGTGTGACAATGGTCCGGTGTTTTCTTCGGCACAGTTACTCGAATGGACCTACAACTAGAGGATCACTTTGAAATTTTCTAGCAACTATTATCCCCAGGGAAATGGCGTTGCTGAATCAACAAATAAAAATCTTCTTGAAGTGATCAAACACCTGCTAGAACAGAATCCTCGAGATTGGGATCAAAAGTTGAAATTTTCCCTCTAGGTGGATCGCATTTGTGTCAAGGCCGCCCTAGGAACATCCCCGTTCCATCTGGTTTACGGTCAGAACTTGGTATTCCCGATTAACTTACAGATCCCAATTTTATAGTTTATACAAGAATTTAGCAACAGGGACAACATCGTGGAGGTTTGGCTCTTAAACCTAGTGCAAATGGAAGAACAGCAAGATGCAACCCTTGAACATTTCATGCATCATCAAGCAGTGGTAAAATGATGGTTTGACAGAAGAGCCCAATACAAGGCTTTTTAGATTTTGGATCTGATCCTGTTGTGGGACAAGGCTCGGGAGAAGAAAGGAAAGCATACCAAGTTCCAACGGCTCTAGCTCGGACCATACCTAATCTCAGAAATCTGTAAGGCAAATACTTATCGCCTTAACACCCTAACTGGTGAACCTGTCTCATTGCCCGTTAATGGACAGTTTCTCAAACACTACTTTGAATAGGGTAAGTTTTTCCAAAATTGTATTTTATGTAAAGCCCTCCACTTGTAAATATTTCTTCTGGGTGCCTCGCTGCGAGGTACCATGTCTTGTAAATAGCCTTGTCGGCTGCCCTCCAGGGCAGTCCTCTTTTGGTGTTTTTTTTTTCATTTTTGGTTTTCTTCCGGGGTCCTAGTGTTTTGTTCTATCTTGTAGGAATTGGAATGCTTCGCATAAACTCTGGTTTTCGGTATGATGTCGGTGGCATGGTGAACTTTAGAATCTATCTTTAGCATAGTAGAGCCGGCCTGGTCTCCAGGGTTGTTTCACAGGATGTGGCACATTTTGAGCAATCTCCATTGGGTGTTGTCTCTGGGAGTCTGGCAATCAGTGAACACAATTAATATAAGGAACAAGTAATCAGACATGCCGAGGGTAGATCGGTTGTACTGGTTGGTTGACCCAGGTCTAAAACTTTAAGGAATTCTTTCCGGGTCCAGAGTTTTATCCCCTCTTCAAACATCTAAGTATAGGTGGATAGGTGAAAGAAGTACCGCCATTTAAATTAGCTAAGCTTAAGTTTAATGGTGAAAGAAGTACCGCCTTCCCACCTAGAAACAAATAAAATAATAAGAAGAGAAAGCGGGATGAAACTCTGGTCTCCGGGAGAAATGAGCAAATTGATGACTGGTTTGATGTAATTAGTGCCTCTTCTCTACTCCTCCCAAAGGTCATCAGCTTGATTTCCTTCCAAAGCACACATGACACCACTAATGAAAGGCTACAGACTGGATCCTGTGTGGTTAGATTCTCTCAGATATGTTGCTCTTGGCCTGTCAGATGCCTCAGGAAATGGCTTATTCCAGTTTTGCTAACTAGAGATTCTATAGTTCTCAAATGCGCTAAGGCATTTGTCCCAAATAGTCACCATTTGTTATGCCCTGCATCCCCGTCCCTACATTTTGTGTACAAAATGTTGGGTCCCCCTTTCTTTTTTCTTCTTTTATTTGTTTTGTTGTTTTTTCTTGCGGATCTTGCCTTGTCTTTCTCCCTTTTTTTTTCTTTCTCTGGGGTTTTCTTCCCCATTGTTGTGTTTTGTTTGGTTGGTTTCTCATCTTTGGGACTCTGGTCTTGGAGGTTGTTCTGCGTTGGGAGCTGGATTCTGGACTCCGGGATTCTTTGCCACGATGTTCTTAAGGTGATCATCGTAGAGAATCCCTGGGCCTGGGGATCCGAAGGTTTGCTTGTTCAGAGATTGCTGGAAGGAGGTGGATCGCCTTTTTACCATGGGTATAAATAGAAGTTATCTATAATTTTCAAATTTACCATGATTAAAACACTCAAACACTTAGAGCGATTACAGAGTGATTTGTAGAGAATTAACGAAAACCAGTGCTTAACACATCCATCCTTTTCAGGAAATTATGAGTGTTTCATGGTGGTGATTTATGATCGTTTGGCAGTTATAGCTATTACAGAGCCACCGTGGTGACTTCTTTCCCTCTCCTTTCAGCATTCTCAGGTTAGTGTCTCTGTTCCCGCCATTTTTTTTCATTTGTCTAGTGTTCCTTCTCCGTCTCATTTTTGTTTGTTGTCTTTCTATTCTGTTGTTTCCTTTTTTTCTAGTTTTGCTGCCCGTTGGTGGGTCGGCTCTGCCAGAGGGTTGTCTGCCCTCTGCGTAGAGGTGCCTGGTTTGTAGATAATGTAGAAAGCTGTGTATACTCTGTGCCTTGCCTAGTTTCCTGCGGATGTCATTTCGTGATGTATATGTGTGTACATTTGTGTATATTTGTTATATATTCTTCTGTTCCCTGTGTATATATCCCTTGGCTCTTCATGTATATCTCATGTATATCCTTTTGGATAGCTTAGCAAGGTGGTTGAGTTGTTTGTGTCATTGGTTTTCCGCCCATAAGTTTGTTTCAAGGAAGAAAACCACCTGTTTGAAACTCGGCTCTCAGCTGGTTTCAAACAGGTAGTTTTCTCTCTCCTCCATAAAACTAGCCAGACCCTCATTTATGTCCCATGCATGCAATTAATTCCATTCAAGTGGCCTTCACTTTTTGCGCGTTTGGACAGTTGGCTCCGCCGTCATCACCATAACTCCTATTTAATACCTATGCACATGGCGCCCACATGGGCTTGATGGTTTGCCTTTTTACACATCCTCACCAACGGTTACTTCTCCGGGCTCCAGGTCCCCTACCATCATCCATCCCGTGTCTTTACCAAGTGTGATAAAATTCCTGGACCTGGATATTCAGTCAAATCTTAAGGTTATGTAATGTATGTGCTTTTCAGGTTTTCTCTGAATGAAACTAACTTTTCAGGAAAAGCAGGCATCACGATGGTAAGATCTCCAGACCCTGGAGTATTTATTTGTTAATACATTCTGATGGTCACTTTTCCTTGCAGGTTTCTAGAGTACGCTTCCCAAACATGTCTGAAGCATCTGCATCCTCCCCACCCGGAAGTCCAGAGCTACCTTTTGCGACGGCTACCAGGGTGGCAGTAAAATCCAAAATGGAAAGGGCCCTAGAGAAATTGCCCCTAACCATGAAGTTCATGCAAAATAGTGTTATTATGGGCTCAAAGATCAAGTCCAAGGTTAAACTTATTACTGACACCAATGTTGGGACATGGCCAGAAATGCAGGCCTTAGTAAAAATAATGTACATCCAGCGACAGGCTAGAGATCAACTAGCCATCAATGTCGGGGACTCTGGGATCCTTAGGGTGGCTTGTTTCCCATGCTCGTTACAATCTACAAAGCTTATCTTGATGCTGGCCACCAATTACAACTCTTCTATTTGGGTTGTTATGCTCGCAGCCACAGAACCCACTGAGTACCCTACTCCTCTGGTATCCCTCAACCCTGACACATTCCAGGCGGGTCTGGGGATCCCTCAATTCACCAAGGCTTTTGTGGTTACAAGGTTAGATGCCTTAGCCCAATTCACATAGTTGGAGGATGTCGCCTGAGTATACATGAACACTCATTGGCTCAAGGTTCCAAAGAGGGACCCCAAGAGGATGAAGATAGAGATTCTCAAATCTGAGTTCAAAGAGAGCATTTAGATGGGAATGATAGTGTTGGCCCGAGTCTTTGGGCAGCCCTCTACCCAAGAATTTTCTAAATGGATGTATTACTTCCTCTTCGGCATCTCCACCAAGGGAGGATACTTCGACTAGGCCGCTATAATTTCAAACCACGTTGACTCCCAGTTCCTTCAACTGACCAGGAAGAAGAAATTTTACATGACTTCCTATATTTTCTGGGCCCTAGCGTAGTAGAGGCCCCACGCCCATGGCCTACTTACAGATGGCGTGCTCAGAATTGACTTGGAACAAAAGGCACCATGGGACCACTTCCCGCAGGTTCAATGGGAGGCCAGCTTCCCCAGTTTTTGCCAGGTAAACGATGCGTTCATTTACTATCACCTGCTCACACCCACTCGGGACATAGGATACCGCCTATCCACAGAGGCAATGAATTTGGTCTAGAGTTATGGAAATTACTACATCCAATTCCAACAATACACTTACATTAGGGTCACCGGCTTCTCTGAGAAACCCTACTTGTTTCCCAAACACTGTGGGGACAAGATCGTGCTCTTGGAATACTGTTGGCAGATAATGGAGGTGCATGCACTTTTTTCCTTGAAGAAGATACCCAATATTCTATTTCCAATCATCAGTGGGAACTACTCATGTAGCCTGGCCGCCGTAAAAGAGGCAGATAACAAGTTAAAAAGCTACAACTTGGAAGAATTTTACTTGGCGCAGAAATTTTTTGATCTGCACGGTAAGATTGCAGCGGCACTTCCCCAGGCTTCAGAACCTCGTCGCTACCACATGGAGGATTTTTGGGAAGATTTCCAGGACAATGTGGAAGTGCGTAGCCGACACTACATCAGGATGATGGCAGGCATGATGGAAAGGTTGAAGCTCCAGAGGTTTCCGAAGGACTTCTCAGATGCCAGCCCCACTATCGATCCCCAGTACAAGGCAAAGGGGATCGATACAATGACCCTCCCATCGGTAAATTGGGATGCCCAGGAAGGGCCTACAATTGAGGACTTCACTCGAGAGGTGGTCAAGCTAAGTCATGCCTACTTCAAGAAGGTGTGCCCCGAAAGTACCCGTCGAGCAGCCTAGCCAGCACCAAAATTAACTCCGGGGTCCGGGACTTCTTCACAGAGAGTGGATAAAGGAAAAGGGATAGATACGACTCCTTCTGTGCAAGAAGTCCCCATAAAAGAGCAAATAAAGCAGTTAGTGGCAGCCTCCCAATAGATGAGGGAGAAATTAATCACACGGCTGGCCACTCCAATACTAATGACTGGGCCAATTCATCCCTCTTCCTCCCCGTCGCTGGCAGCCTTAATGGTGAAGGCAACAGGGGTGGATCCCACAAAAGCAATAGCAATAAGGGGTGCGGGGCCACCCTTGGTTACTCGAAGAAAGAAGAGGCTTAACCAAAAGCCTAAGGCAGAGCCAGGGTTGGGTACGTCCCAGACCCCACAAGTAGAGATCCTCTCTTCCAGTTCCCCAGAGCTGGAAAAGGAAACAGAGCCTGCCGAAGTCCCGACCAGTCCCCCCTCGCAGGAGGAATTTGATGATGTCTTTGCAACCGATGAGTTCAGAAACCTACAAGGGGACACCAGACAAATGGAGACAGAAGTCCCAGCTGTAGAACAAGAAGTTGCAGAATAAGAAGCTGCAAAACAAGAAGCTGCGGAATAGGAACCTGTGCAGGAGCAGGAAAAATAGATAGAAGAAAGGGAGCCAGAGATTGCCTCCAAGACTCTGGAGACATGGGATCTGGGGGTGGACCAACAAAGGCATAATGAATAAATGACATCTGCTAGGGGAACCAGACCTCTGGGAATAATCGTAACCCTAGCCGCCACATTCCAAGTGCCACTCCCAGGAGTGACCTTTGGGCAGGTAATTACCGTAGCCCAAACTTTAAATCATGGCCCAGTACCTCCCCTACTACCAAAGGATGTGCCAACAGAAGAAGAAGCCCCGGTGGTAGAGGCCAAGCAACAAGAAGAGCAACACGAAGAGGAGATCCCTGAAGAAGCCAACAAAAGTCCAGACAAAGCAATAGATACAGAGGACAAGGCTGAGGAGATGGATGTTGCTGAGGATATTACTGACAAAGAAGACACAGGCAAAGGGATGGATGAGGCCCACACCACTAAGGAGTAGCAGTTGCAGGACACCGGGGAAGAATCAAGAAAAAAGGATCTGGCAGAAAATCCACCCCTGCCACCTCAGTGGTTAGTAGAGAGTAGAAAAAGAAAAGCTTCGTCCACTCCCAGAACTCCTCTCTCCCTAGCCGAAATGATGGCTCAGGTCCAGGCCCCATCGAAGGCCAAGAAAGCCCAGATGGTTCATACTCTTTGAACCAGACCGGGTGGTGAAATAGTTGCCATTGTGGCAACACCTCCCCCAGGTACAGATGAAGCAACCGCAAAACTTGGAGATTACAGCATTACAGAGGTATCACTGGGAAAAAGGGTAAAATAGGGCGAGGTGGATTTGCTAAAGGAGGCAGCTAGGGCAGTGGAGGCCCATTATGAAAAAGAGGCCCAAAGGCTCAAGATAGAAAAGGTAAAAAATGCAAACCTTATGGGGTTGCTTACTGAGCTAGCTCGACCTATCAACGCCGCTCCTCTGGAGGCTTCCACATCTGAAGATTTATCGCAGAGTGACATAGACTCCCTGCGAACAATGAAGAAGAAGGCCCAGGCAGTCGATGAGTGGGTCACCCTACAAATAGGAAACACCCAGCGTTTCCTGGTATCCACCCTCCTAGACTTATATATGGCCCGACATGTTCTACACTAGGCAGAGACTCTTATTGACCTATGGGAGGGTGATATCAAAAACTATCAAGCATGGAAGGTAGAGCTTGAAGAACTCCTTGGCCTGGGAGAGGAAATGGTTTCTAAATCCAAAATTTTGGGGGATGAATCATTTGATTTTGTGAGGACCCAACACTCCAGACTTGACCTCACATTGGAGGTAACCAAGCAACTGGTAGGGACTCTACAAGATAAAGTCAATACAATAAAATATTCTTTTAATTTATACAAGTCTTTTGTAGCAAAGACTTCCGGGGTTGACCCCCTCAGTACAAATACATGCACGACGGAGGATTTAGTTTTGGGGAGTTTTGATGAAATGATGAAGTCTCAATATCAATCCCCGGAGGGGATAGATGGTGCCCAAATGACAAAATTAACTCGTATGGTGCTTAGTGGTCACGACACAGCAAAAATGGCCGATGAATTTAAGGAGAATGTTTTGGACCTAGGGGAACAAATTGAAGTGGTGAAGTACCGAAGGGCTAGCCTGAAGGATATTGATGAAGATGGCATCTCCCGCCTCCTCCAGGATTTCAATGATAATAAAAAACCTTGAGATTTCTCCAGAGGCCGGAGAAAACTCAAACATTGGGTATTGTTTATTCTTTTGGGAACGTAGGTTCCCGGATCCCAGAGTCTCAGATCCCAAATTTGTATTCTTTCAAGTGATCCATGTCCCAGTCCCCGAGGCCGACCGGTCACTTTTAGGAGCGGTTAATAAAGGCTGTCAGAAGGTAGTTTTCTACATCAAGGGGGCGTCGACTCAAATAGTTAGTTTTCTAACAGGGTGGTCTTCTCGAGGCACCGTTCAGAAGTACACCTAGCGCATTGGAGACAGGGCACCACATTTCTCATTTATGAGGCATGTAGCCTCGATCCCCAGGGGACCTACTTTCTTCCTCCTCCTTCTTGGCTCTCTTCTCAAGACCGATTCTTCTACTGTATATTCTTGTCTCATTCTTCTGGCATGTCAGGCCTATTCTATCTCAAGGTATTTTGTAGGGTGGCACAGGTAGTACCAGCCCCCAGATAATGTATTTTATTAAAGCATGATGTAAAATGGGGTTAGGGTTAGGGTTAGAAGAGAATGTGTATAAATAGCCAGACCAGCCCATTTCCAAGGGTCAAAAAAATTGATGATTTTTTTTTCCATAGTAATAGAAAGGTGATTTCTCATCCTTGTTGCAGAGCTCAATGCTCCATTGTTCTATTTTCTTTGGTTAGACACTCCCCTGGAGCCATCATTGTATCACGCACCAGTGCTCACTGGAAGAGACATTAATGAAGAAGGGAGAATTTTTTGCAATGATGTTGTTGGCATTCATGATTTTGAGTTAAATGGTATTTTATGTTTCATGTTCTTCATGTCTTCTGCTCTAATATGTTAAATAGATTAACGACCTCTTTTCCCTCACTACTGATAAAATACTAGCTGATGGTTGTGTATTTCTTCGGTATTTAGTGTAATATATCAAAGTATTATTGATGTCCTAAATGATAAAGCCTAACTATAGTTAGACGAAGTGTTTCTGACCCTACAGGATCTTTTTCATTTTATTTGCGAAGTGTAGAATCCTAGGGGAAACCTTACCTTATTGAATCTTCAAAGGGAATGAGTTGAAGAAACCAGCTATCCCCCTCAAAAATAGTCACTTCTCCCAATCGAGCCTCGCACCGTCGTGACCTGACACCTATGTGCTTGAAGGCCCGGGGAATCTAACTTCCCCAGATAACCTTTGCAGACAGAGTTGGCTGGTACCTCTGGTACCCGGTGACAACCTATGACTGCTGGTGGACCCGGTCAGCAAAACCCCGTCAACAAAAACTGGCACTATAAGGAGGGCATGAACTCATCCCCCTCTCGAGATTTTGATTTTACACCTCCTGAGGGTTCCCCAAGTTATAGTTTTAAGAGTCAAGCCTTTAGCGGGATTGGGTCTTTCTCCCCAGAAAAATTTGAAATAATCCTTAGGTCTACCCCAAATCTCAGAAGGTTTGTCAAACTCGAGCCTCCTGCTTGAAGGAAATGGACCTCGAAAATCGCACCAGCCACTATTGTTTGGGGGTCTAGCATACCTCAAAATACCCAAACTTCTCAGGAAAATCTGGGAACCAATACCCAAACTACCCAAAATCCAATTCCCCCAATGGCCACATATTTCGGAAACACCGGGTCCCCAATAGGAACTTTTTTGAGCGCAATCAATGACTTACCCTCCCACCCAGAGAAAATCTGCCCACGATATGAGCACTTAGGCTCACGGACCATGGAAGAGCATTTACAAGCATATAAGGATGCCATGAAACGACACCGGATCCAGCATGAAGATGTTGTGACTCAGATGTTTCCCTTGTCTCTAGGGCAAGGTGAGTTAAACTGGTACCTTAACCTTCCTGCCAACTCCATAAACTGGTACCTTAACCGACGAACATTGTCTTCGCACATCAAGGAGTTGATAAGCATTAATGACCTATTATTTAGGTCAAACGACTATAAAAAGGTGATAGAATAGACTCATTGTTCACCACAACTAGAGCAAGAGTGACAAGAGTGATTTTTGTTCAAACAGTGACAAGATCAAAAAGTGACATCAAATCAACCACCAACACTCCAAAGAAGATCAGAATCACTATTGGTGTAAACAGTAAGTTCTACAATAACTGAAAACTCTAATTCATGCATTTCATAGAAATCCCTAAATCTGGAAAAATGGCCACGACTTGAAGAATTGTGAAATTGAAGAACATCGAGATGGATGAGTTTAAGCTCATCAAGAATTTGGCATGTGAAGAACCACATTAAAAGATACACCCTGAGGTTTCTTCACAACCCAATGATGCTGGACCATTCTTGCAAATACTAGCTAGGTTTTTTCTCATCGAAGGCATTCAAGAATTTATACACTACAAGATTGCAAAAATAGGTGATTCAAAGATTGAACAAGCTTATAAGAAGCTATGCAATGAAGATGGAACTTTAAAAGAAGAGCATAAACATATAGAAGTGAAAGGGCTCACTAATGCCCTATTATTCCTAAATTTCTTCAAAACTGAGTGGATTCAGTTAGTACTGAGAAGAATGCACAATCACAAACTATGGCTAGATGAACCGAATATGATAACCCGAGATGTTATCCATGCAGTCACCGGTTACCCCATAACTGAGAAGGTAAAATAATTAAAGCACCCAACCAAGGCTGAGACTGAAAAGATCACAGGAGCCAAATGGGACAATAAAGGATTAAAGGTATCCACCATTACTGATGATGAGATTAAATTCGGAGCATGTGTTCTAGGCTACAAATTATTTCAATCCAGTAGGATGAAAAACATAGCATCTGGTGTAGTAGACACAACTTACAAGATTGTGAAGAAGGGAACTCAGTTGGACTTATCCAAAATTTTAATGAACTAGTTAGAAGAAAATTTTAAGACTATAAGGAATGCAAATTCAAACACATGTAAGTTTGGCTCACTCATAATGTGCATTTTCTTCTACTTTCAAGAAACATTTCCATCGGTAGGAGATGTCAAATGAGATAGTACAAAATCGGTCACCATGAAAATTAGTGAAAACATAGCCTCACTGGGAGATAATTTTGAGACAGTCATGGATGAATAATTTAATGTATTCAAAGACTGAATGCAGAAGAGGGTAAGGATCCCCGAGAAAATTATTGAGAATTATAAAGATGAAATATGTTTCATGGTTGATACAGACTACACTTATATCAAACCTGTTGTACCAAGGATAGCATGGCTTCAACCATTAGAATATGAGATAAATATAGATCAAGCATCTAAAGCAATTGATGACTTGTTAAATGAACCATTAGAGAAGAAACAACCTAATTTTGGAACTTATGAGGAGGCCAAATCAAGAATTAAATTTGGCCTGGTTGTAAAGAAAACTGTCAGAAAAAGACAAAATGGTGAAGAACCTTAAGAAGACACTGTCAGCAACAGAGGAAGAAACCGAGCAAGAAGAAGAAGTTGGAAAGGAGGAAGAAACCAAAGGACAACTACCTATCAGTGAAGTTGAAGAAAAGAATGACTTCGAGGCCACAGAGTCATTCACGACCTCCTCCACCAACCAAAAAGCCAAGGACCACAACTAATTCTAGAACAAGAAGCCAAACATCTAAGGATTCAAGTCCTTCACCTTTGAAGAAAGGAAAATGTAGAACATAAAAGAGGAAAGTGGCCACACCAAAGAGAGGGCCAAACAAAAGAATAAGGAAGCTCGTCAGAAGCTGAGAAGATATTGAGGACACCGAGAAAGATGAAGTTGTAGAGGCAGAAAATATCAAGGATAAAACTCTAGAAAGCATTGATGATATGCAAATCTATTGCAAATTCAGGATCTACCACAGATTCTAAGATTAGAAGATGGTTTAAAATAGATCCAGAAGATCAGAACAAAGTACAAGATGCTATCATAGTAAAGATGTACAAGTTCAAATATGTACCAATTCAGTTTGAAGGCAATAATGTACCAAGGGAACTCTTAGATAGACTATACTCTAGATGGACATTTGCTTTGAAGAATGAAAAGGAAGTAAGAGAAATAGTACTTGTTACTCTCATGCATTGTGAATGGAAGAAGGAATAAATTGATGAAATGATGGAGAACCACAAAAATGAATTCTCACCAAAGTTGAGAGCCTACAAATTTCTTGAAGGGAAACTTATAGAGCTTGAACAAGAAATTCACAAGAAATGGTGTAAAATTCTAAATAGACCTAGTGAGGAAGATAGCCCTGAGAAAGACCTACAACAAAAAGATGTTGATAAGGAAACTCAAGAATAGATATTAATCAAAGATGCAGAAGATGAAACATCAGTTGAGTTAGACAAGGAAGAACAAGACACAACCAACAACAAAAATATGGATGTTGTAGATAAAACATGGCCTGACACCACAAAGGACAATATTGTGGATAACACAATAATTGAAATTACCAATGATCCAGTAGAATAAGTAAATAAAGATGAAGATGTCAATGTTACAAAGGACATAACCAATGAGAAGGACACTGGAATTGATTTTGCACAGGTTAACATACCAGGCAACATGCCAATATTGATACAAGAAACCAATATTCTACAAGAAAAAGACAAGTCACCTGAAAAAGATACTCCCAGGGATGTAGGGGAAGAGGAAAAGAAAGAAAACACCAATGATTAGAATGAAATCGGAGACACTCACACGGTAACCAATATTGACAAGGTTACAAGAGGAGATACAAAGAAAGCAGATGTAGACACAATAGAAAAGGATGCACAGACAAAGATAGATGAAGTACATAAAGACATTGATGAAGGAGATAAACCCAAAGATGGGACTCCTAAGGAAACTGAAAAATTTTATACCAACAATGTGAAGGTTAATGTGGAGACATCTAAAGAAACCTGAGAATCAAAAACCGATACAAAGAAGCAAAAAGAAGACAACAAGTAACTTCATCAAGCACAACAGACAAAGTCGATAAATTGGCAATGGTACTACATTCAAATGCAACTCAAAAGAAGAAGAATAAATGCAAGAAGAATAAGTTGGAAGTCACCTTAGATGAAATTATTGAGATACCAAAATGTGACCCAACTACACTTGATTATGAAGCATTGAAGAATACGGTGAAATATGCCAAAGAAAGGCATTATAGGAGAAGCTGAGGAAACAACACTGAGACTCCATAGTACTAGAAACAACAACTAGAATATTGCACCAAATTGTACCCGATGTTGATATTGATCAAAATAAGCCAATTCTTGATCAATTAGCCACTCTCACCGAAGCAATTACAACACAAAATATTGATGCAGAGAAGGGAATTAAAGAGAGAGCAGAGAAAAAGTACCAGCAGAAAATAATTGAGAACATCAGCCAAGAAGTGGAAGTCAACAAGGTAAAGCTTTCAGAATTCATTAGTGAAATAGATCCCATTATAACTAAAGCTATTTCCTTGATTCAACAACTAAGAACACTGGAAAAGTTCACTAAAGAGAATAGTGAAAACATAGAAAAGTTAGATACAGATATAGCTAATAGTGCTAAAAGCTTAACCAATGGAGACAATGGAATTAAGCTGCATTATGAGAAAATAATTGAAATAAAAAGGTTAAGGTAGGAATTGTGGGAAGTAGAGATACACTTCAGATTAGAAGTTACCGAGCTCCAAGATCAACTTCTACCGAATCTAACACTGCTTCAATAACACATCAGTTCAGCAAGGAAACTAATAGAAACCACCAAGATGTCTGTAGCAAACAACATCTATGATATGAATTCCAAGATCACACTTGAGCACATGGCTCTAGAGAACTTGAAGGAACAATGGGAAGAAATGATGGAAGACATGAAGTCTTCACACTCCCACATTTTTGATATGTTAAAAGGTATTTTCCTTTGCCCTTAATATCAAAGAGGGGGAAAATGATATGTATTCATTTAGGAATATGATATGATATGTATAGATAGGTAGGAAACTATATAGTACAGCCAAAAAAGGTGATATACCCACATATACATAGCAGGAGTCATGAAATTACTAAGGATTATATATGTTGTACATACTTAACATTTTGTTAGTATTTTGCACATATCAGTTTTTTATACTAATGTCAAAGGGGGAGATTGATGACATTAAATTTCCATTAGTATGAAAAAAACACTTTCAGTAAGCATACACTGAAAGATAGAACAAAGAGCAAACTGAAAATCAGATATAAAGAGATCACTGAAAATTGCTAAGTACAAAGAGAACCGACGACACAACTTTGTGTGTACACCGAAAATGCATAGTCAAAAGGATAAAGAGAAACCTGACATGCAGGATATAGTGCAAATCGAGAGATATTTAAAGAGAAAACCAAGAAGAACAAACCCGAGAGATAGTCTACTGATTTTAGAGCATGTCTGACCGTCAGAAATCGAAAGTCAGTTGCATCCCGCAAAAAGTGGATCTGACTTCCACGTCAGATAAAACAGTCTTATTCTATTTATAGAATCTGGATTTTTTTTAAAACCATTTCTTTAGGGAAAAAAAACATGAATGTAAGTGCTTTAATTAGTCTAACTATTTTAGAACACATAGACTAGGAGATCAAGGTAAAATTTGTAAACCTGATCTTAGAGTTAACATTGTTTTTCGTGAAACTTGATAACGTCAATCCATCTTATAAATAGATGATGCAATCATTCATTATACATGTGTAAATATAGAAGAGAGGATAAATGAAGCCTATGAGCACATCTATGGATCAGATTGAAAGTTTCAAGAACCAGAACAGCAAAAGGTGAATTTGGTTAGCAAGGACCAAGAACAAAGGCTACCAAGAATGAGAGGTATTATTCAATCACATTAGGTGATAATATTATTCATGTAAACTTAAATAGATCTATATTAGAAATAGGAGATTTCATTTACCAGGTCAAATTGTAATTTTCTATCATTCTAACAAGTGGAGCAAAGTGTAAAAATCCTTTCAAGGAAGGTAGATTTAACAGTCCAACTACAAATCTCTTAACCAAGTGCACACTCAATAGTGTTGCTAAATATCTTAACTGAGTAGACTTTAACAGGTCTTCACAAATACTCTTAACTCAGTAGATTATTAGAAGTGATCAAATTGTAAGCCTTAACCGACCCCTTCCACTCTGCAGATAGTGAAGATTTTGTGGGTGTCATCCCCACCGCAGTTTTTACTTCCTAACAGGAGTTTTCTGTGATATCATATCTTGTGTTATGTTTCAATTACTTTCATGAATGTTTCTATGAATTTTAACATGTATGTTAAGTTTATAAATTGATATAACTCACATCAAGATAGTATCTAGATCAGATGAATGAATATACAATTTTTTACACAAAGGTTAATTGATTAAAAGATACAAAAGTTTTAGAGGTACTGATTCACCCCTCCCCTCTCAGTACACACTTCCCATTAATTCCAACAAGAAAAATATGTCAAGAGTAAACTTCCTAAAACAATTGATGAAATTGCTGCATCAATCGCCAAATCAGGTGGCATATCAGATCCTAAGTTTAGACAATGGTTAACTCTAAAAACTGAGGATCAGAATAAGATTGAAGAAGCCATCATTAAGGCAATAATTGCATACAAATATGTGCCTATCCAATTTGATAAAATGATGGCACAAGAACTTCTTGACTGAATTTTAGCAAGGTGGACATATGCACTAAAGGAAGAAAAATAGATAAGGGAAAGATCCCTAGTTTCAATTATGCCACCCGAATCCAAGATGGAAGAAATTGATGAAATGATGAACAAGTAGTCACATAAGTTCTTAACAAAATTAAGAGCCTACAAAGTACTGGAGGTCAAATTAATTGAGCTTGACAAATAAAGTGATGATATCTAGAATAAAATCATTAATCCACCTAAGGAGGATTCAAGCCTTGAGCCACTATTAGCTCTTAGCAAGGAGCCTCACAATGAAGCAGATAAGGCTAAACTGAGCCTAGAGCATATTCTTATAAATGATGGTGAGGATGTTAATGAAGAATCATTAAACACATAAGCTAACAAGGATATGGATACTGCAGATGAAATATTCACTAATAATACTATCATTTTTATCATAGAAGATGATCCTACAGATATGGTAAAGAAAGATGAAGATGTCATTGTTGCCCCAGATGAAAGCAAGGAAGAGGACACAACAACAGATGCTACTCAATTAGATATATCAGGAAAATTCCACTATTGATACAAGCTATCAATATCATCTTGAAAAAGGATATATCACCCGAACCTGATGCAAGCATACCCGAAGATAAAGGAGAAGAGGAACTGAAAATCACCTCTGATAAGCATAATAAAGATGGAGAGAAAAAAGAAACCAATGAATACTAAAAATAAAAAGGAGAAAAAAAAGACAAAGGTGAAGAAGATAAACAAGGTGATACCACTCCTAAGGATACCAGAGGAGATGATACAGATAAGGCTAAGGTTGATGTGGAGATGTCCACTCCCAACCGACAAGTAGACACCAAGCAATAGGATATAGGTACACATACTCCAAAGCCTTCACCAAGCAAATCAGACCAAGCAAAGGGACTTGCTATGGTACTGCATATAGGTCCCTCCACAAATCTATCCAAGAAGAAGAAGAAAAATAATAAGAATCCAGTTACACTGGAAGAGATTATTGAGATACCATCTTGTGATCCAAGGATATTGGATCCAAAGGCACTTACAAACTATGTAGAACTTTGTAGAAGAAAATCTATCCAAGATAAGCATAAAAGGGAAACAAAGGAAACATAGGTACTTGAAACAATAAGGGATATACTTCAATAGATAGTACCTAATATAGACATTGATAAAAATGCATCAATCATTGATCAATTATCTATTCTTACTGACACAATCCAATCACAGAATATGGATGCAGAAAAGGTAATAGAAGAATGAGTAGAGAAAAAGTATCAATATAAATTGACAGAGAAAATCAGCCAATAAGTGGTCGAGAACAAGGTAAAGCTATTTGAACAAGTAAATGAATTAGAACCAATCATTTCAGAAGCAATCACCTTAATTCAGAAGTTAAGCACATTAGAGCACCTCACTAAGGAAAATAGTGAAAAGATTGCAAAACTAGATGCAGATCTTACTGCTAGTGCTCAAGGTATCTCAACAACTAATAATGAAATAAAGTTACATTATGCAAAGGTAATAGAAGCAAAGAAGTTGAGACTTCAGATTCAAGAGGCAGAATCAAAGTTCAGAGATGAGGTAACCGGGTTGCAGGCTCTACTGCTACTGAATCTTACACTACTTCAACAACATATAACAATGGAAAGACAATTAATTTCCACCTCGGAGATGTGTGTCACTGAAAGCATCTATGATATGCACACAAGGATCAGATTGGAGCACATGGCTCTAGAACACCTTCAAGAAAAATGGGAGAAGATGATGGAAGACATGAACAACTCACATTCCCACATTTTTGACAAGTTTTAAGTAATTACACCTTTGCCCTTACTATCAAAAAAGGGGGAAAATGATATGATAAAGGGGAAAGATAAGGTGAAAAGGGAGAATAGTATAAAGACAACATAGTATAAAAATATTAGATTTTAGCATTCATTAACATATTATCAAAAATATGGTTGTCAAAAATATGATTACAATCACTTTTTTTTGTTTCTTTTTTGCAGTTAAAAAAGAACCACTGGAAGTATCATTTTCTAAATCATCATTCCCCCCTTTAATTGTTTTGCCATCTTCTTGTGATCTCAATGTTGCCTAGTCAGGTACTCATGACGTGGAGGCCGCTGCAAGGGGGGTCTGATGCAATAACAAAGAAATGTTGAATTGATATGTTTTATTATTATTATTATCATTATTATTACAATTATTTCATTAATTAAAAGCACATTAGAGTGGTTCTCTTTACCTGATGGGGCCACATCATGTTCCTAATCTTGTCTTATAGCCTCATGCTCAACATGTTGAACACCCTTTAATTAATACACCAGTTGAAATTAAATATTTTTAAAAGGACTTTAGAGTGGTCATCTTTACCTAATGGGGCCACATCATATTCCTGATCTTTTCTAGCCTGATCATGCTCAACATGTTGATCACGCTCTATATTCTCTAAACTTGAAACATGAAAGGTTACATTAATTAATACACCAATTGAAATTAAATATTATTAAAATAAAATTAGAGTGGTCCTCTTTACCTAATGGGGTCACATCATATTCTTGATCTTGTGTAACCCGATCATGCTCTACATGCTACATTTTTTATAGCTCATGAATACATCCAATCTCGGGATGCACACCATGATCTTCATCTGCAAGTTGTGCTCCACCCTCATTAGGTTGCATTCCAATGTAAAGTGCAGTATTATCATTGCTTGATTTTTTAAAACAAACATGCACATAATTACTTTATGGTGAAATTAATATTGAATATATTGCACAATTATTTAATTTTAAATACCTTCATTGATTTTATTTACCTGCATATTCTATGGGCACTCTATTGAATTAAGATCCCTACATTTTTGCATAAGATCATGAATTTTACTTCTATGGTGTGCTAAAACCAATTTTTTTTGCAATTTATTATTTGTATGCAATATTTCATTTATTAATACTTATAATTTGTGTGGCTAATTTCATATAGCCACTCGAGCCACATTTGTGATGCTCGTGTTTTTCTAGTCTTGCCTTTGTTGCCTTTGATGTGTCGGGATGCCTATGAAAAGTTTGAAATACGTTAGATTACGTTAAAATAAAGAGTAATCAGTATATAATTAATTTGTTGATAGTATCACATACCTTAATTTTCATGATGGTGTATTTCCTTTTTTCTTTCCAGCCTTCTCCTTTCCATTTGATACCAAGTCCTTCCACTCCCTCTCTGTAATCATGGGGGGATGCTCATACTTTTTTATTCTCTAAATGTGACCTATACTGGTCCCTCACATACTTTAGAAAGGTACCATCTTTCTTAAGGACCTTGGTTTGGTTGAATGTGTAATTACCAAATAACACAACTAGATGGTTAATGAGCTAATCTTTTAAATCTTGATTTTGGACATTCCACCGTGTACGTATGGTGAGCCCAAAGATATCAAATGTAATATCATTTATATTTTTATAAAAAACATCATTTCTTGTAAAAATATAATGGGATCATTAGTCTAAAAAGAGTGATCAATAAGTAAATTTCAATTGGATTATATATAATAATAATTAAAACATTTAAAGTACCTAGGACCTTCTCTATCTTTATGGGAACAAAATCCTCAGTCACCAAAAATGTGACCGACAATGTTTCCGTACTAGTATTATGGGAAGATCCAATAAATGTTGCTAAAATATCACTAGTACTAGTGGCCTCTACATCCCCAGGTACATGTTGTGACACTTTTTTTAGCATGTGTTCGCTAAAAGAGGGTGCACTACCTGATGCTTGCATTTCATGTTTTGTTGACATTTCACTCAAAATTACAGGCACAAATGATGGGGTCACACGATGTGATGTATGCATTGGAAGCTCAGGATCGACACTTGTACCAACCCCTACTCCCCGAGAAGCACTCGCAGTACCCTGATAATGGCCAACAACATCATGAGAATGCAAAAAAATCTTGTAAAAACAACACATATTTTAGTTCATGACATAAAATAGACAAAATATAAAACCATGAATAAACTTATGTTATAATTAAATATCTAATTACAACTTACTTGAAAGTTCTATGCTCTCTTAGTCAATATTTTAATCCTTTCTTTTATCTCATCTGTTTGAGGCACTACAAATAACAACTAAAGGATTTATTCACTGCATTATTTTTGGTCTTCCTTATCATATCCAGAGAGTTTGCAGAATATGTGATGTCATCATCACATAATAGTGACTGCACCTCCCTATGGATTCTCTCCTTTACTGCTGGTGCCTTTCCCCGATCATTCAACTTTGGAAAGAATATTAAAAATATTCTTAAAATTAATCCAATAAACTTACAAAAAAACATAATAATAAAACATTTTATTCTTATCTAATTTGTATAATTACAATGAGGCAAACCTGTCTGTTGAAGCACATGAAAATACATCATGATTTGTGCTCTAGGATGGAGCCTTCCCCTATAATCAATGTCCCGCTGTTAAAAAAATTAAATATAAATAAAACATTTCCAAAATGAAACCAATAGAATTATGAAAAAAAAACATAATAATAAAATGGTATATTGGAGTCCTTAATTGGAGGCTGGGTAAAATGATATATAGTATGTACACCCCCATAGTAACTGTGTTTGTATCTATTCAATTCAAATTTTAATAAATTAGAAACTCTTCCACTGCATTTATTTATTTTATCTCACATACAAATATATGGTTTCCCTCATGCACCTCTAATATGCAATTGGGCTGCTTATTTGTTGACGCAGGCCGTGTACTGTTTAAAAACCCTGTAATATTCCCTGATGTTTTTGGCCTTCCATTAATGTACATAGTCACTCATTTATTTTGATCCTTATCTTTTATTTGTATATAATTTGTTGATAGTGCATATCTATGCATACTTCATGTATATTAAACCAACTGCATCCAATCTTTGTAACTGTAACAAGGTTTGATATACTCCATCAATTTAGTAACTTTTTCCAATATACAAAAAATAGTGTTTATTGGAGGAATTTCCTTGGGTACCCTTTTTTTTGTAGATTTTTGTACCTCAAGGGCACCTCGATGTCACCTATGCTCTCATCATCATAAGAACATGACCCTTCAGCAAGAAAAAATTCCATGCATTTATGAAATTTTCTTCTAATAATTTTACCTCTAGTATATCTCCCTCTTTTAGACCTACTATATGTATCAATTTCCTCTTTTCTTCCTGAATTTCCCTTGCTTGAGGAAGACATGTCTAAAAAATACGTATTTGGTGGTACCTACACTAGTCAATACCTCTAGAGGTGGCCAAAAGTGATTAAATTGATTTAATTCATTATTGTATTTCATATTTATATTGTTTAAGGATATCTAGGTTGATAGGAGATCATTTGGTTGAAAATTGCAAAAGTTGTCAAAATTGCTCAAAAGTTGCTATGAGCAACTTTGCAATTTTGGTGCAAATAGTTACATTTTATTTCCCAAATGAGAAACTAATTTTAAAGTTTTTTAAAATAATTGGTGAGGGTGTGTAATGACTATATAAATCCTCTTTGGGTCAAGGATGGATATTTTTGTTGAATTTTGAGGGAAAAATCAATAAAATTTTCTCGACTTGCAGAGCCTTGTTCTTTTCTGTACAAGATTTTGGTGCCAAAAATGATACATTGTTGGAAGATTCTTTGAGTATACTCTTGAATGAATCAAGTTTAAGATAATTTCATGCTGTTTTGGAAAATTTATCATGGTTTTTGTGATTGTAGGTCCAAACCCTTGTTAGGGTATCTAGTGGATAGTAAAAATTGCATAACTTTCAATCCCTCCATGGGAAAAACCTACAAAATGGTATATTATAAAGATCATTCTTTCATGGTGATTTTATCCCAAGGTATGGGGTTGGAGGATTAAAAACCAAGGTTGACACTACTAGTCAAATGCATGTGGAGGTAACAATAGTTCTAAATGTATCAATAAATCTTGTAAGGGTGTGATGATCATAAATCACTTGGTAAGCATGGGAATGGTTTGTAGGGTCAAAAAAATTGTTATTTTAAGCTTTGGGTTTTGGGAACATCTAGAGGATTCATTATCTTGTTTCTTGGAGGTTTATTGGGTTAGTCGGTAGAAGGTTGCTATTACATTATGTACCTATCTATGAAATTTTTTAGACCACCTTCCTCAAAGACAATAGTCCCTCTGAGGTAGTAATATTGTCTAGTTAGTTAGACTATAAAAAATTTTGGACCACCTTTGATGTAAAACAACCCCTCGTGCAACCATTATTTCAATCTATTTCTAAATGGGTAGAGTAATTGGGTCCCTCCCAATTTGTCTAATTCAGTCTATTTCTAAATGGACAGAATAGTTTGGTTAAAGAGGCTAATTGGGTCCCTCCCTATCCAGTATTCCTTCACCATTTTCCAGACACCCACAATATCTTAGAACCATTTATATTCTTCTGGAACTTGAAAAAAAAAGTCCACTTTCATTAGTGTTCTCTTTTGGGCTTTCCCTAGTGTTGACATCTATATGGTTCTTTTGGAGGTTTGGTTGAGTCAGTGAAATATTCAAAAAAATTTAATGGCTCCTTGTCTTTTTTCATCTCTTGTACTTCTATACATTCTCTTATGGACAAACACTAGGCATTATTCATTGCACTCGCAGACCATGTATTGTTTTCAGTCCCTTCAATCATTTGTGGACCTCAATATGTAAATTTATTTCATCAAAGTTTACAAATTTGAACCCTAGTTAACTTCATGTTCTATTATGTAATGAGAATTCATTTCAATCTTATAGTAGAAAAATATGTTAAGATAGATACAAAAATGTAGTTCAGAGGCCAAAAATGACCACCAAACTGATTGAACATCTCAAAGCTTCATTGTTCAAACTAACTAGACACCAATACTAGGTAGTACATGGGTTTTTCAATGGGACATTGTCTTGAATTGACCAAAATATATCATGAACCACCTCGATGGGAATAAAAAGAGTCTAAATCACTACACTTGAAACAAGATTTCTAAATATGGGGAAAAAATCACTTACAGTCATTATCCATTGGTTGATTTTCCCTTCCTTAGTGCCCTCACCTCTTGATCTGGCTTTCCTCATGCCAAATGGTTCCTATTCTTCCCCCTTGACTCAATGGCCTTATAGCACTCATCCAGTGAAGTCTCACAACTCTCCACTCAGGGGCTGGATGTAGTGGCTCTCAGTGCAACTCTCCAATTAGGGTCTTGATGCAGTATGCTATGGTGTGCTCCTACACACATGCTAAAATTCAAAATATATATGAAGGAATGGTTTATGAAAGTAATCCTTAATCCAAATGAGTAATTTTATTTTCATTGAATTTTTTAGGAGACTTTAAAAATATATTCACTCTAGTTGATAATGACATGTGTAAAGCATGCCAAAGGCACTTCAGAGATATGCTATGACATAAATAAGATTGTTAAGGTGACGTCGAGTCTTGATCCATGAGGGTAGGAAAACATAGATGCATTGGTGCAAAAGGTTCCATTCAACTTGGAGGAAATAGACAATTACCTAAGGGACTAATGTGAGATTGGACCAAGTTTATATTTAATGACCTTTTTAAAGATCATCTAAATATTCATTGCTAATGAAAATGCACAAAATTATGTTTAATAGATCCAAGGTGAGGCTCAGAGAGCCTCATATTTTGAAATTATTAACCAAATAAATTAGAAGAATAATATATGAAAGAGATGATGAATAAGGAAACTTATATTATTAGGAAGGACAAAATTTGACTTGAATAATAAGGAAACTTGTAACTCTTTGTCTGTATCATCCAATATAGATTCAACATTGTAATAATTGGTCATATCATCATCATCATCATCATCATCATCATCATCATCATTGTTATCAGTTTTGATAATGTCATCATCCACAGATATATCATCTTCATGAACATTAACTCCTACATCATCATGATCAACTAGTTCCTCTTCTTCGACATCTTCATCAGGCACATCATCAAGTAACCATTGATCCTGATCATCATCTTCTATTTCTTTGGTATCTTCTTCTTCCACCAATAGGTGTTAGGGGTTAATTTGACTCAGTTTTAGCATTAGAATGACAACCCTTGAAGGTTTCATAAACAAAATATAATCATTTTTTTAGCTTCCTATTATCATCTTTATATTCATTGAGATTTTTAAAGATCATCTAAATATTCATTGCTAATGAAAATGCACAAACTGGTGTGTAATAGATCCAAGGTGAGGCTCAGAGAGTCTTTTCTTTTGATACCATTAACCAAATAAATGCTAAGAACAATATATGAAAGAGATGAAGAATAAGGAAACTTGTATTATTAGGAAGGATGAGATGCCTTTATATAGCATGACCTCATTTTTGAGTCTTGAAACCCTCCCATATCATCAATGCATGCATCTAGGATAACCATGTCAAGTTTCACTCTATACGTGCACAAATTGAAAAAATTTCAACATTGGCCCTATTCACATGTCACTATGCGGGGTCAACATGACAAAATGCCAATTTTTTGGGGAATGAAATAACCAAATATATGATCAAATAATATTTAATCATAAATAGGTGTAGAGTAATTAGGATTTGATCATATGGAAATTTCTAGGAGAGCTACAATAGTTGTAACATCATGAATTAACAACATTAAAAAGTACATCATAGATTAATTATGTAATGGTATAAAAACTAAAAACATCATGAATTAATTACATAATGGCATAAAAATTAAACACATCATGAATTAAATTTGTAACCATATAATTCAAATATAATTCTATTAAGAAATTAATATCAAATAGATAATGTAATCACATAACTGATACATTTGAATGGATTTGATCTTCTTCTTCATCCATTTTTTTGTCAGTATCATCCAATCCAGATTCAAAATTGTAAGGATTGGTCATATCATCATCTTTTTCATTGATATCAATTTAGGTAATGTCATCATCCACACCGATATCATCTTCATGAACATTAACTCCTACATCATCATGATCTAGTTCCTCTTCTTCGAGAACTTCATCAGGCACACCATCAACTAAATGTTGATCTTGATCATCATCTACATCATCTTATAGTTCTTCAGTATCTTCTTCTTCCACTAATAGGTGTTAGGGGTTAATTTGACTTAATTTTAGCATTACAGTGACAAACCTTGTGGTTTAGGTTCCATAAGAAAAATATACTCATTTTTTTAGCTTCCTATTATCATCTTTATATTCATTAAGCTTTTTAAAGATGATCTAAATATTCATTTCTAATGAAAATGTATAAAATGCTGTGTAAGAGATCCAAGGTGAGGCTCAGAGAGACTCTTCTTTTGAAACCATTAACCAAAGAAATTCTAAGAACAATATATGAAAGAGACAAAGAATGTGGCATCTTGTATTATTAGGAATGATGGGATGCCTTTATATATCATGACTTCATCTTTGAGTCTTGAAACCCTCCCATATAGTCAATGCATGCATATAGGCTAACCATGTCAAGTTTCACTCCATACGTGCACAAATTAAAAAAATTCAACGTTGGCCCCATTCACATGTCACTATACGGGGTCAACATGAGGAAACACCAATTTTTTGGGAATGAAATAACAAAATATATGATCAAATAATATCTAATCATAAATAGGCATAGATTAATTAGGAACTGATCATTTGGAAATTTCTAGGAGAGATACAATAGTTGTAACATCATGAATTAACAACATTAAAAACTACATCATGAATTAATTATGTAATGGCATAAAAATAAAAAACATCATGAATTAATTATGTAATGGCATAAAATTTGAAAACAAATCATGAATTAATTATGTAACCACATGAGTCAAATATAATTATATCAATAAATCTATATCAAATAGATAAAATAATCACATAACTCAAACATTTGAGTGGCATTGATCTTCTTCTTCATCCAACTCTATGTTTGTATCATCCAATCCAGATTAGGAAATGTAAGGATTGGTCATATCATCATCATCATCATCACTGCTATCATTTTTGATAATTTCATAGTCCACACATATATAATCTTCATGAACATTAAATCCTACATCATCATGATCTAGTTCCTCTTCTTCGACATCTAGTTCGTCAGGCACATGATCAAGTAGTTGTTGATCGTAATCATCATCTTCTATTTCTTTAGTATCTTCTTCTTCCACCACATTATACTTTACCATCCTTCCTCTTGGATCTTGTCTAATAAAAAATGACCGACCCAGTTTACTTGGAAGCTCTGAGTAAAATACTTGGTCACATTGCCTTAGAAGAAGACAAGGCTCATTTCTAGCTCGCTTAATTGACCATGTATTAACCATGGTAAATTCATTATCATGTTTAATAAAATTTTGATTTGGATCATTTCCATTCAATCATAGCTTGTACCATTGGACAAAGAACAAAACTAATTTGAATGAATTAAAGTCACTCTCAAGTATATCATCCAAAATCCTATTGTTAGTAATAACTGAGAGGGGGGGGGGTGAATTAGTGGCCTCAAAATTTTATCCAATTTAATCCACTAATCAATACTTCTCCAATTATTAAGTCCCAAAAAGATGCATGCCATTGAAATACTTGAAACAAATAACTGTCTGTCAGTTTACCTTGTCTGTCCTTATTCTCCTTGATAACCGATAAGTAGTAAACTGTATTTATCGATACTCAGTAAATGTGCAGAGTATACCAGTCAATCTATAAATGCATATGCAAAATGTAAAGTAGTAAAGTAATAAATCATACACATATGACACAAGGATTTTAACGTGGAAACCCTATTAAGGGAAAAACCACTGGGACTGGTACCCCAAATTTTCACTCTTTTGAAGTGAGCCCTGTTAGGAGCCAACCCTGTTAAAGGTTACAAACACACTATTAAGTGAAACCTTGTTAGAGGTTTTTAAATACATAGGTTGTCACTAGGTATCTGGCATCTATGCTACCATCCTTGAATCAGTCTCATGACTGTCAATAGGCTTTATGCAAATCTTACTACCATCCTTGAATCAACCTCCTTCTTAGACTATCAATAGGCTTTAGGTAAGACCGG
>MU223279.1:992727-1008603 GCA_018584345.1 Thuja plicata | reverse complement strand
CTTACTCATCTTATCATTGCCTCCAAAAATGATATCATCAACAAAAACTTCTATAATCAAGATTCCATCTTCTTTAGTTCTTAAGTATAAATTACTATCTGCATTACCTTTCCTAAAACCAAGATGATGTATATATTTGTTCATTCTTTCATACCATGCCCTTGGTGCTTGTTTTATTCCATACAGTGCTTTCTTTAGTCTGTAAATCATGTTTTCATCATCTATAAAAGAAAAACCATCAGGTTTATCAATGTAAACTTCTTCTAGATCACCATTCAAGAATGATAACTTCACATCCATCTGATAAACCTTAAAGTCTTTATGTACAGCATAAACAAGGAATAATATCACATCTTCCAATCTAGAAACATGAGCAAATGTTTCTTCATAGTCTATGCCTTCTTGTTGTGAGTAGCCTTTACATACCAATCTAGCCTTATTTCTTACCATTGTTCCTTCCTCATCCATCTTGTTTTTGAAAACCCATTTAGTGCCAATCACATTTTTGTTCTTAGGTCTTAGAACCAATTCCCAAGTATTATTTTTTCTTTATTTGTTCTAGTTCTTCTTCCATAGCTTTAGTCCAAGATCCATCTCTACATGCTTCATCAATAGTCTTTGGTTCAACTTGAGGAATCAAACAGATCTCATCTCTAACTCTAGATCTAGATGTGTGTGTTAAATTTGGCCTTGCTATTCAACCATACACTTCAACATAGTCCTTGTTCATTAGAAACATACAAAAGTGAATATGAGTTATTCATCCTGCATGCATGTATGATTCAACCTGTTGCCTTCTATCTTGATGGGTTTTCGAATAGATCTCAAAACGAGAGTCTCACAACCATAGACCAATATAAGAATGAATGATTTTCTCCATGAATATGATGCAATGTAATGCAATATTATTCTAATGATATTGAAGATGCAAGATTATTCTTATTCTAATGATTGAAATGATATTAAACTAAGACATGATTGCAATGCAATTAATCTAAGAAATTGACATTAATCTATTACAAATGATAGCTAAATGTAAATGATATTATCAAATAAAATGAAGCAACAATTCGTTATTCTAACAATGCATAAAAAAGTGACTAGGGTTTTGAATGAGAAATGGGAGCTCTTTTATAGATTGAGAGTCTGGTCAGAATAGAAAGTTTCCTTTCTGAAATAAAACAGATATAAAAGCTAGTTCAGATTAGCAAGTTTTCTTTAAAAGAAAACAATAAATTGTTTTCCCTTTGTTTTTAACTATTTTCTTTTTTATTTTAACTATTTTCTTTTTCATTTTAACTGTTTTCTCTCTTTATTAAAGCACAATTAATTCAAAGTTTCCATTTCTGAACTGAAGAGAAGATTTTTGAGAGAATATTTAATTAAATAAATAGAATACGACCTCATAAATGTGTTTTTCTTAATTATTTGAATAATTAAATTCAATTTTTGAAATGAGGATATTTATTTAATAATTAAATATTATTTATTCCTTTTTATGTGTTTTAGCTAAAAGGGGTGAATTTAATTTAATTAAAGTGCTAGGACTTTATAATTAAATTAATTCAATCATAGGGTTTGTTTAGCTAATTGATTGATATTTAGGAATTAAATATAATGTATGATTAATGCAGATTCAGTCAAAACTCAGAATTGCCTAGTACAATAGGACTTTGATGATTCAAAAGAATGACAAATGCAACAAAATTGATTAGGGTTGCAAGATGTCAATTTTGGGGTGTTACATTTTTCCCCTCTTTGAATTGATGTGTGAGTAGCGCATTGATTCAAAGAATAGTCTAATTCTTGAAGCACAGAAGATTAGATTTTAAAAATTGATGATGCAAAGATCGATTGATGAAGATTTTAGAGCCATCTCCAAAATAGAGCTTGACTCTCCAAAGTCTAGGTTAGGTTGCCCAGATGCCGATCAAGTAGAGTTTTCGAGGGTCATCTTCACAATGAAGCTTGATCCTCTGGGATCTGGGTTAGAATGCCATGATACCCAATAGATTAAGATTTTGAGAATCATCTCCAGAATAAAGCTTGATCCTCAGGGATCTGGGTTAGAATGCCATGATACCTAATAGATTAGTATCTTTCAAAAGACTGTCCCTAGAACAAGGCTCAACCTTCAGGAGTCAGGGTTAGATTGCCCCGATACATGTCCACAAAAAGATAGTCAAATAGAGATTTAGGACTATCTCCAGAATGAAGCTTAGTCCCCCAATATCTAGGTTAGATTTCCCAGACACTGGTTAGATTGATATCTTTCACAAGACTATCCCCAGAATAAGGCTCAACCTTCAGGAGTCAGGGTTAGATTGCCCCGATACCTATCCCAAAAGATAGTCAATAAGGATCTTTAGGACTATCTCCAAAACGAAGCTTAGTCCCCCAATATCTAGGTTAGATTTCCTAGACACTGGTTAGATTGAGTTTCAAGAATCATCTCCAGAATGAAGCTTGATCCTCAAGAATCTAAGTTAGATTGCTCAGATACTTAATAGATTGAGATTTCAAGAATCATCTCCAGAATGAATCTTGATCCTCAAGAATCTGGGTTAGATTTCCCAGATACCTAATAGATGATGAGATTTAGGGAACAAAGATGCCTCTATTGATTATGGAGTATCCATTTTTGACTATGAAGTAAAAGAACTGAACATGCCCCAAGTGATGAGATGCCCCTAGCAATGAGGGCTTTTGAAAATCATATCAGATTGATTGGAATAGATTCAATGATGTAATCATCTTGCCCCCTCAGGAGAAAAATGGGAAGCTGACATGTCATAATGATGATTGAGAGTGAGAAATCGTAGATAGATGTTGAATCAGAGATCAAGAAGAAATTAGAACATATTACGGAAGAATCAGGAAGATGAAGAATCAATTTTGAGAGATGTTGAGGTCCAGGTGACCAAGTTTGACTAGGGTTGACTAGAGTTGAGTAGAATTGACTTTTGATGAAAAAAGTCAAAGATTTGAGAAAATGATGATAGGATAAGATTCTGACAAGAAAGAGACGTCAGAAAGTTGACTGCACAAGCGTCTGATCGCGTCAGTCCCAAAAATTTTAAAATGCAACTTTGAGTGATATATAAGTGTCAAATTTTGATTTTGTTCAGAGCGGCCAAATTAGCTAGTGGTGAAATTTTCACACAAATTGGAGCACTTTTGAAAATTAGATCAAAACCTATATATGAGCCCAAAAGGTCATTTCAAATCATTTTCCTTCGTTGACTTTTGAGAATTGAGTTCTGAGTGAAAATGGTGGTCCCTATGAGCACACATCATTTCAAGCGATCCAGGCATCATAACTGGCCAGGAGCATACAGACCCCCAATTAGTGGTCGAATAACCTCTCCAAAATTTCCAATTTGATTGCTTTTGGTCAAATTTTCATTATTTTTGCACATTTTGAAACACTATTCTGCAGGTTCTCGCGCAAGGAACTAGTTTCCTCATGTGGTTCGTGATGAAGCCTTGCATGAGAAAATACCAAAAGGAAGATTCTTGCATTGGCCAGTGGATATCATCATGCAAGAGGGTACCCACATCTCGCGTGGGAAACCCTTCAATAGGGGGGTTTCTCGCGCGAACAACGAGAAAATTTTGCATGAGAATAAAATGTTGCACAACCTGTGAAACTTCTTCACATGAGAATCTGCTACTTCTCATGAAGAAAACTTAGCAATTGAATATAAAACCAGTTTGTGTTGCATCCCAAAGCAATTGTGTCAGGATTAGGCCTTTGCATAGGATGCATGTAATTCTTTATTGCTTAGTTATGCATTGATTATCGTGGATCATGAGTCAAGTACTGATCATGCTTTGTTGTTTGCATGTCTTGTAGGTCAAGTTCCTAGACATAGCATTCAAATCACATCATCCAGCCATCAGTGGGCTGGTGAGACAGTTGGATGATGCAGAGATTGCGCATATTGACAGCTTGGGCCTATAAAATATTTGTGAGATACCTGACATTTGGGTTAATCATAGTTTACTGGAAGCACTAGTAGAGCGTTTCCATTTAGAAACAAACACCTTTCACCTTCCTCAGGGTGAGATAATAGTGATGCCAGAGGACATCTATAGGATTCTTAGGATACCTTTCCATGGTCTGAGAGTGGAGTATGATGTACAACCTCGACCAGGGACACTAGCACTGCAAGAGATTTTGTAGGATGAGCTAGTCATGGGGAGAGCCATCCCATGGGAGGAGCTGATAAGAGAGTATGGGCCTAGACACTGATTGGCCATGGTTTTTGGCAGCATTCCTTGGCTGCTATCTAATGCCAGATCGCGGGCAGCATGGTTGGGGTCAGATTCTGAAGAGGATGCTAGAGGAGATTATCAGATATGGATGGGATCAGTGTATGTTGGCCCACATATACCATAAGATATATGACAATGCCTATAGAGAGGTGAAGAGCATGGTGGTAGGGGTCTTTGTATTACAGGTGTGGGCATGGGAGCACCGGCCAGTGACCCAACCCATATGCAATGATCTGAGGGAGCCACTGGAGCCCTACATATATAGGTATAGAGGTTTGATTACCCAGCTCACACTGGATAAGATAGAGCAGTGGAAAGCTCATCTCGATGATTGGTTGCAGTGACATGGTGACCATAGAGGTTGACAGAGGATTGGGATGATGCTAGTGATCAGTTAGGGTACATGCTAGTTTATCGACCTCTCTTTGGTTGAGCCATAGCTATCATTGAGAGATTTCCACTGACACGTGTTTGGCTGTAGTTTGGCTGGGCACATGAGATTTCCCAGGAGTATTGTTCCTATGCTCACTTTCATGATGAGCTTAGGAAGGGATGGTCGATCAAGTTGGATATTGTTCGATGCATGATAGACGTACGAGCCCTAGCATTGACTCAATGGGATTAAATGAGCACGATTGCAGATGGGGGCATGACTCCAGAGTTCAAGGAGCACTTTGTGACTCATCCCTTTCCATGTTTCACAGATCTAGTTGGCATGGTTGTGCCAACACAGGTAGTGCACCCACAGGTGCCATAGAAGCAGGCACCAATGCCTCGACTATAGCATGTACCACGACCACCACCATAGTAGGTACCACATCCATGCATAGTATAGGTGGACATACCTGCATGCCAGATGTGGATTGATCCTAGTACGAGCAGCAGTGGGAGATAGAGCAGGAGGAGGACAACTATATAGCTCAAGGATGTACAAGAGCAGACATAGCAATAAGAGGTACCACAGGAGGACCCGATGTAGGAGGACCAGCCTACCTAGGAGCTAGTACAAGGCCCAATACCTAGGGATATGCTATCACAGGCATAGGATTCTCTATGGAGAGATAGGGAGCGAGTAGGATAGCTTACAAGATAGGTCACATATCTGAAGGTACAGGTGGTTGTGCAAGATGCATGGCTTTTAGACAGAGATCAAGAGGTTTAGTATCTCTAAGGATAGTTGTGAATGGCCCAGGAGTAGCTTCAGGTGGAGGGAGGACATCAAACCACCTAAGCAGCCTATTATTACATAGCTTATGCAGGAGTAGTGTCAGATGAGGTGTTGTAGGTACTGAGATTTTCCTCGTATGCCAGAGGATTAGAGGGTGCATAGGCACCATTGCCACCAGATATGCCTCCTCCTCCACCTCCTCCAGGTGACGAGGGAGAGGGTTAGAGCTAGATATGATAGATTTGATAGAGGAGATCATATTGATGTATCTAATGCGTTAGCATCCATGTATTATACCACCGTTTTGAGATAGACTGTGCTCGAGTAGCACCATTTTGTATTATATCGACACATTTGATATATATATATATATATATATGAGCTCATCTTTTGGTATCATCGCATGTGTCATGTGTGATTTTGTATGAGAAGTTTCCTATATGCTTAGATGGTTGGATGATTTAGAATGTATGCAAATGTATGAACATGTTTTGAGTATATGTAGATGTATGAAATGCACATGTATGTGATGTTTATGAGTTTATGTGATACACATGTTGATGTAGATGCAAAGTTGTATGTATGTAGATGATTTATGTAAATGCACTTGGGAATGGAAATATGTAAATGCAATGTGTAAATGATAATGCAAATGTAATGTATATGGTACTAACACCTCATGTAGGGTGTCCGGATGTGTGACAGATGCTAACCAAGAGAACATGTGAAGAATCAAGAGAGAGGATCAAACACTTGTGCAGTTGTGATGAAACCAGGACTCTGAAGAAGAACTCCCCAATGTACAAATATAGGAGAAGACAATGAAGTGAACATCGAATTGCTGCCACAATGCAAGTCTAGGATGAAAAATGCAATCCTATGCTAGATACAATCCCTAGGACATGGTTGTGAGACCCATTGTATAATCATCATCATTGAGCATTTTTTGGAACATCGGAGTCGATACAACCCTTACTGGTGCCACTGTGACCATAAGGATATGAATATGACTTCCATCAGATAAAAGGTAGGAAACGAACGTAAGCACCAGGACACAAAAGCCAAGATGACTTGAACATTGTTTCCAGTTAATGTTGCAAGAGTACACCAGTATCAAGGAATTCAAAGCCAAGATAACCATGAGTGTGATCATGTGTAAACAAACAGAGCAATAACAGTCAAGGAGATAGTTCTGACCTCACCATGGTGTACAAATAAATAAGATCAAGGGATGTAAGGCTTTTCCACCTTAGTGCGAGAGATCTTATCACATACACCATGTTTATTTGACATTTCTAGATCATCGGAACTACACCAACAAGCAGTAGACAAAAGAAAATATTAGTGAAAACCATGAGAACAGATAGCATACAAAGAAATATTCAATCATAGCTCAGCCAGTTTCAAAGTTTTCGAATATGTATGTGTATGAGGTGTTGAAAAACACCATTGTGCTTGTGAGTGCATTGTGTTTGATTGTTATCGATAGATGTTTACATTTGAGATATCTGTTGTGTGTTGAAAAACACAGATGTGTCCAAAGATAGTGTTGAGAAACACTATTTTAATTGGGGTGTTGAAAAACACCAGTTTGTGTTAGTACCGAGTTGTCCTTCAGAAATGCAATCAAATTGGGGACTCATGCCCCTAAGTAATGATGACTGACTTGACATATGTTGCAAGGACAAACTAGATTTGGTTTCCCCCAGGCGTATGGTGCTGAATCAATGTCAAGTCAGGAGGGTTTGCAAATGAACTAGAGTGTCACGAAAGTGACCAAAGGCTATGTACAAACTAAAGCAAATAATCATCA
The DNA here is from genome assembly GCA_018584345.1 of Thuja plicata. NCBI lineage: Eukaryota > Viridiplantae > Streptophyta > Pinopsida > Cupressales > Cupressaceae > Thuja > Thuja plicata. Next base: position 1,001,344 of record MU223279.1, on the reverse strand, counting down.
AGACTGAGTATCGATAGATAGAGCATTTGAGTATAACTCCAACTGTAACAGATGTGAGAAATCTCAATAATATAGTGATAGTAGACAGACATAGTGAGAACCACTGGTGACTGATGTGAGAGAGATTCTCGAGTGAAGAGATCGTAGCAATAGATAGGAATCAGCAAGAAGACTCAGTGAGAACCACTGGTGACTGATGTGAAGAGTAATAGGACTATGCCTCCTAGACCTGGGAGGTTGTCCCGAGAGTATGACTAGTTTCAATCCATGTAAGTTGGTGTCTTGGCGGGAACTAAAAGCATGCAGAAAGCAAATGCAAGTAGGAAAGCAGGAAAGTAGCAAAGCAGGAAAGCAACTGCATAATGCCAAGGGGTGCTACAATAGATATAGCAATGTGGGACAAGAGGCACCTATTTACCAGGTTTTCACCTTCATGGCAGAAATTCTTTTTTTTTTTGCTACCATGACGCCTGTTTACTAGGTTTTCATCAATGGCACCTTTTCTCTTTTTCCTTTTTTTGTAGTTTTCAAAAAAAATAAAATTGTATTTATGGAATATATGATTTTTTTGGAGATACATCAAACCGCCTATCACTAGTTTTCACTAAGATGATCATTTTTTCAGGACTTTTTATGATTTTTAGAATTTTTTTAGGACTTTACTATATACATGAGCATACTGAAGATGTCTTAGTTGTAGAACCATTTCAGATGAAGAGCGTTGATGGGCTCTTTGAGTTGTTTTCCTTCAGTAGTATAAATTTGATAGGTGCCAGACCTAAACACTGCAGTGACAACATACGGACCAAGCCAATTTGGTTCAAATTTTCCTTTCTAGATCCAATGTTGTTGATTCTTAAGGTTCTCCCCCAGAACGAGGTCACCGGCTTTGAAGTCCTTTGGGCAAACTTTCTTGTTATAGCTCTTGGACATCCTTTTCTGATATGCTCTAAGGTGATAAAATGCCACTTGTCGATGTTCATCAAGTAGTTCTAGCTCTTGTAGCCAAGATATTTTGTTATCATCATCAGTAATGAGGCCTTTCAAAGAGACTCGTAGAGAAGGAATATCAAACTCAATTAGTAACACAACATCTGCTCCATAAACCAAAGCATAGGGCATATCCCCTATTGGTGTTCTCATGATTTTCCTACATGCCTAGAGAGATGGATTGATCTAGAGATGCCAAGCTCATCTAGATTTGTGAACTATGTGATGCAGGACTTTAAGGGTTGTCTTGTTTGATGCTTCCGCCTGTCCATTACCGTGAGGATAATAGATGGAAGACCAATGCTAAGTAATTTTAAACTTAGACGATAGCTCTGTCAAATCCTTGTTTTTGAATTTCCCCCCATTATCAGTGATTATTGCTGAGGGTACACCATACTTGCAAATGTGATAGTTGAGAATGAACATAGCTACTAATTTTCCATTGGCAACGGTGAGAGGTACTACCTCCACCCACTTGGTAAAATAGTATGTAGTTGTAATGATGAATTTATGTCTATTTGAGGACGAGGGATAAATTTGACCCACCAAGTCAAAGGCCCATTGTTGATATGGCCATAAAGTAATGAAGGGAATAAGCTCCTTGGCTAGAGCATGAATAAAATTACCATATAGTTGACACTGTTTGCAAGACTTAGCAAACTGTGTAGCTTCTTTTTTCATATCTGGCCAATAGTAACCAGCTCTAATAAGCTTACAGGCCAATGTCAGGCCATTAGAGTGAGACCCACATATGCCTTCATGCACCTCTACTAACACACATTTGGACTCATCAAGTTCTAAACACCTAAGGAGGGTACCATCTAGACTATGCCTATACAAGTCATTAGCTATGATGAAAAACTGTGAAGCACTGCGGATTAAGTGACGTTTCTCATTCTGGGTGTAAGTGTCTAGAACAATCTAGTCACAAAGGTAGGAGTAAATATGATGGTAGTGGGATGAGTCATGTCCAATGATAGAATAGATCATCTGGGACTCAAGGGAATCATAGGTTGGGTAGCATAATGTCTCCAATAGGAATTCATGTTGGAAATCATTTTCTAGCATCTGTAACATGGAAGCAAGAGTAGCCATTGCATCCGCCACTTTATTATCTACCCTTGGAACTTGTTGAAGTGTGATATGAACAAAATACTTTCTGAGGTCGTCAACCAACCATTTATAAGGCACCAACTTGTCATCTTTTGTCTGATAGATATCATTTACTTGATTGATGACTAACTGTGAATCTCCAAGGACATTAAGCTCATCTACTCACCATTCAAGGGTGATCTTCATACCATTGATTAAGGCTTCATACTCAACGATGTTGTTTGTACAAGGAAACAACATCTTGTATGCTTTTGGTAAAGAGTACCTTTTAGGTGTAATGAACAGTATCCCAGCACCTGACCCCTGTTGGGTAAATGAACCATCAAAGAACATAGTCCAGGATCGATGTGTGAGAAGTAATATGGACTCATCTGGAAATTCAATGTTCAATGGTTGATGATCTACAAGAGGTGCTTCCACCAACTGATCTGCAATTGCTTTCCCTTTGATGGATTTTCTTTCTACATACTCAATATAAAATTCACTGAGAAGCATGACCCATTTAGCTAGTCTACCTGTGAGGGTAGCTTTACTGAGAAAATATTTCAAAGGATCAATTTTAGCAATAAGGCATGTAGTATGAGCCAGCATGTAGTGTCACATTTTTTGTGAAGAAAATGCCACTGTGAGGCAAGCCTTCTCTATAACAGAATAGTTTGTTTCATATAAGACTAGAGTTATACTAATGTAGTAGATAGCCCTTTCTTTGTTGTTCTGATCTTCTTGAGCTAATAGGACACCCAATGATGTATCTGTAGTAGAGATGTAAAGTATAAGTGGCCTCCCATGAATAGGGGCATCAATATTGGTGGGTTCGCAATATACTGTTTGATTTGTGTGAACCCCTCATCACATTCCTTGTTCCATTGGTAAGTCACTCCCTTGTGTAAACTCTTGGTGAATGGTTGGGACTTGTTCACCAGTTGTGAGATGATGTGCCAGATAGATTGTAATCAGCCTTGAAGTCCTCTCATTTTTTTGATATTGTTTGGTGGCGGCATTTCCATGATAGCTTGAACTTTTGTAGGATCCACCTTGATCCCTTTTGTAGAGATAATATAACCAAGAATTTTTCTAAATGTTACGCCAAATGGAAATTCTTAGGATTGAGCCTCAGACTGAACTATTCCATGTGATCCAATATAAGACCTAGCTCTACAAGGTGGTTCTCTCATTGCATGCTCTTACCTAGAGTATCATCAATATAATATTCCATTATTTTATGCATCATGTCATGAAATATTTTAGTGATGGCTCGCTGATATGTAGCACCAACATTTTTTAGTCCAAATGGCATGACATTCCAACAAAAGTTGCCCCATGCACATGTGAAAGCAGTTTTCTCTTGGTCCTCTGGCGTGATCTTTATCTGGTTGCAGCTAGAAAAACCATCCATTAGTGAGTACATTTCATATCCTGTTGTCATATCTACAATCATATCAATATTGGCCAATGGAAAATCATCCTTCGGACATGCCTTATTTAAATCTCTGAATTTTTTGCATACTCAGATAGATTTTCCATGTTTTGATACTGGAACAATGTTAGAGATCCATTCTACATAGTCAATTTCTCTGATAAACACTGCCTTAAGAAGTTTTTGCAATTCATCTTTGACAAGTAGAGCCACATGTGGATGCATTTTCTGAAGCTTTTGTTTGACAGGCTTGATGCCAGGTGCAATGGACAAGTGGTGCATGATTAGACTAGGGTCTAATCCTGGCATGTCTGAATATTTCCATGCAAAGTTAATCTTTTTTCTCTGGAAGAATGTAATGAATTCCTCTCTTTCTGTCTCAGATAATGATTGTGCCAAATGAATGATCTGAGGTTCAACTTCTATACCCAATTTTATTGGTTGAGTTGGTTCAATAAGAAAAGATGATCATTCCTATAAATGAATCAGAAGCATATCAAGTATCTCATCCTCAGGCACCTCGAAGAGGTTTTCACCCTTGGATATGTCTTTTATTTTGACTTTTTTAGGCTCTGACACTACAACAATGTGGTTTTCACGATTAGAGTGCCTATTTTTTCTTCTTTTGATTTTGTGACTAAGATACTTGATATTAGCCTCAGTCATGTTGACACTTTCTTCACTAGTGGAGGATGTTACAGGTTCAATAGTGTTGAGGTAACAGCCAAGAGAATAATCATTTTGGAATGTAAGGACTTTATTAGATGGGGAGGGAGAGTTCTAGTCTATAAGCTCGGGATGGCAGAATGAAAGAGAAGTGATGGGTTCAAGTGCATTCATGGTATAATCATCAAAAGCATGGATGATCAAGTCGAGACCTAGAGCAATTTCATCCAAAGGTATAGTTGAATTCCTTTGACTCCTAGTAACTGTAGTAGATGACACGTTAACATTGATAGAATCACACTCGTTTGACCTTACACTAGACCCTTCACCTACGTCAAGAAGGTTTTCATGTGTGTGAATTGTATCCATATCTCTGTCAGAGGTGGAATATGACAAGCTGTTGAACTCATATTCATGAGAGGTTGTTTCATTATTAGGTTTCATATCAAGAACATGAGTGAATTCAACCCTTTGTCCCTAGTTTGGGTGAGTTCTGCCTAAAACTTTGGCTATGGTGAGATAAGCACCTTTTGCCATATGTTCTCCATCAATGCCTGCAACATCATCTAGAAGTGGTTGGAATTCCTATTCAAACTACTCTTGGAAGTGTGGTGGTATGTACAAATCACCCTGATGACCTGAATTGACAGTGTGCATTTCTTTCCACCACTTGTAGTTTAATGGAGAAAGTGGAGTGGTTTTATCAGAATCACTATCAGTCATGACTATACTGACATGCGGTATAATGTCATTTGGCTCAGCAAAGAATGCTACCAAATCTAGAGGAATGGGATAAGGGAAGTAGTCTTCCTCCGAGCTGTCTTTAGACTCTTCAATTTTAGATGTCTCTTTAGGCATTGGTTGTTGATCTATGTGAGGTACAAATTGGTTTATCCCCAGTTGAAATGTGAGCTTCTTGAAGCCTATACCTGTAGGGTCACATGTTTGGAAACCAATAGCTTTGAGTGGTGCAATCAATCCTTTATGATTTGCACCTATAGGACCATTTCCTTTGTACCCAAACTGTTGCATGATAGTTATACCTTTGCCATATTGTTCAGGGTTTATGTCATAAGGTGGAGTGGTTTGTTTAGAAGTTGTTAGAATAGTCCCAAAGGATAACTAAGAGGGGGGGGGGGGGGAATCAGTTATCAATAAATTTAATTATTTTATTNGGATAACTAAGAGGGGGGGGGGGGTGAATCAGTTATCAATAAATTTAATTATTTTATTCTTTAACTTTAGAATACAACAAAGTAAATGCTTAATCAGATAACACAGTACATAACACACAATTTGATTACGGGGAAACAAAATGCTAAAAACCCCGGCGGGAATTAGCACCCACAATGAACTATACTTGATTATAGTAATCCCTATTAGAAAATATCTCAACCCTATTAGGAGTTGTACTTTATAATGCAATTAGTATAGTGAACTGGTTAAGGTTTGAACCCTATTAGGAGTCTTTTACAAATAACCCTATTAGGGGTGGTGGACTTACTGTCCAAAAGCTCACTGCTTGATGGTGAAGGCTACAACCTTCTGTATAACAGATATGCACTATATTTGATGATGAACTATAGAGTACACCTATTGTCTTGATCAGTTCCAGTGTATTACAATCTTTCACTTCTTCTTCACATAGACTCTTGATGAATGAACGAACTCTGATAATCTGCTCTGTACATCTTTCTTCTCTTTTTGTATCATTCACACTTAGCGTATCACAATTGACTTGATATAAGTATCTTTCTCAAATTATGAGATCATGGGACCTATAAGACAACTCTCCATAACATCCTTGTTGGCTCTACTAAGCATGCAAGCATAATTACAACTACATAACTCTAAACTAAATAGACGCGACGCTTCACTAAGTCAGCCTCACCAAATTAACTCTAACTTTGCAATCTTCTTGAAACATGTTTGGTGCCTTTAGATGAATATCATCAACTCATAAATAATCATGAATATACACACACATATCCTGAAGATAGGCACAACTCAAGAAACACTTTATATACGTCAACCCTAAACAGTTACACTTCCAGAACTGTAACTGCTAATAACAGAATTACATAACTTTACTGAAACATCATATCTGGGTCTATGTGTATGAACATAACATAATAAACATGTCAAAAACATGTATCTAACCACACAAGTCTTCATACCATCATTCTGATAAGTACATATAGAATTACTACTGTGTATTATATGTTGTCATCAATGATAAACATACAATCAATCAACTGCTTAGAATCAAATCTTCAACAATCTCCCCCTTTGACATTGATGGCAACATATGATATCAAAAAAATCCTCTATTCATGGTGTCCTCTTTATTTTACAATCTTCTCAATATCCTCATCAAAGATTTCTCTAAACTATTGCAGTTCCTTTGACTGTGTTTTTGTTCCATGTATATACTCCCCCAGAGTATATGATCCCCCTTAGTATATACTCCACCTTACTATATACTCCCCCTTTGACATCAATGGTGAAGGGTGCCATAAACCACTAGGCACAGGTACTACTCCAGAAGTAGAGTAGTCAACCATTCATCAGTCACTTAATGACTGATGTTCTTGCTGCTTCTTCTAAACAGACTCAGGAGAGGGAATTACTTCGAACTTCTCCCTGAGATACTCAAAAGTATCCTTTGATAAGGGCTTTGTGAAAATATCTGCCAACTATTCTTTGGTGCTCACATATTCCAATTTAACTTCTTTGTCTACAACCTTTTCTCTTAAGAAATGGTACTTGATCTCTATGTGTTTTGTCTTTGCGTGCATCATAGGGTTCTTAGACATGTTGATAGTGCTAGTAGTATCACAGTGAATAACAATAGGATAATTAACCTGAATGCCAAAGTCTTTAACCATCTACTTGATCCAAACCATGGTTGAACAATTCAGTCCTACTGTAACATATTCATCTTCTACTATATAGTTCTACTTCTTGCTTATCCAAGAAACCAACCTGTCTCCAAGAAATACTGCTCCTCCTGAAGTGCTCTTCCTGTCATCAATACAACCTGCCCAATCTACATTAGTATACACATGAAGTTGTACATTCTCTAATTTAGGATACCATAAACCATAGTCTATAGTTCCCTTTAGATATCTGAATATCCTCTTGATTTCCATTAAGTGATTCTGCTTGGGTTCAGCTGCAAATCTTCCAACAATGCCTACTGCATTAGATATGTCAGGTCTAGATTGAGTTAGATAAATGATTTTACCAATCATAGATTTATATAATGTCTTATCAACTGCTATGGAATCATCATCTTTTGAAAGCTTGCTTCCTGTTATCATGGGAGTGCATACTAGCTTACAGTCATCCATCTGAAAGGTCTTTAGTATTTCCTTTACATATTTTGACTGATTAATGAATATACCTTTATCTGTTTGCTTTACATTCAGTCCAAAAAAGTATTTTATAGGACCAATCATATTCATTTCAAATTCATTGTACATTTCTTTTGAAAATGTTGTATTGAGCTTGTCATTACCTCCAAAGATAATGTCATCAACAAATATGGCAACTAATAATAATCCATTAGGTGTCTCCCTTGTGAATAGGTTATAATTTGCTACTCCTTTCTTGAATCCAATCTTGTTAAGATAACCATCAAGTCTCTCATACCAAGCTCTTGGGGCATGTTTAAGACCATAGACTTCTTTCTTCAATTTGCATACCATGTCTAGTTCATCTGAAAGATTAAATACTTTAGGTTGTTCTATGTAGACTTCTTCATTCAAGTCACCATTCAAAAAGGCTGATTTTACATCCATTTGATAAACTTTAAAGTCTTTGAATGTTGCGTATGCCAAAAACAATTTAATGGCTTCCAGTCTACTCATAGGGGAAAATGTATCAGTGTAGTCTATTCCTTCTCTCTGCACATATCCTTTACATACCAATCTTACTTTGTTTTTAACTACTGTACCATCTTCATTCATCTTGTTTCTAAATACCCACTTTGTTCTAATCACATTTTTGTCACTGGGTCTAGGGACCAATTTCCATGTATCATTTTTAATTATCTGATCTAATTCCTCTTTCATTGCATTCTTCCAATCTGAATCATTACAAGCATCTTCAACACTTAAAGATTCAATCTGTGAAATTAAACATACCTCTTCATCCATTGCTAGACTTTTTGCTTTTGATCTAGTCAAAACGTTGTTGCTCTGATCTCCAATGATATCATCTTTAGAGTGGTATCTAGATGTGAATTTAGGAACCTTAGGTGTGTCTTCTTCTTCTATAATCTATGATTCTTCTCTGCTTCATTCAGGGTCATTGCATGAGACATCAATGCAATCAAACATTTCTTCAATAATAGTATCTTTTCTGCTAGGTCTGGGTTCATCTTCAATCATAGGTGCATATTCATAGTATCTTTCTTGAACCATAAAA
>MU223279.1:974951-991337 GCA_018584345.1 Thuja plicata | reverse complement strand
GTAATCCATCAACATATAGAACATCATCTATCTTATTCTTTCCATCCAAAGTGATAGAACCTCTACCTATGATAGGTTTAGGAGTGTTATCTCCAAATCTAACCATACCACCTTTGTATTTGTCTAAATGAACAAATTTGTTTTTGTCACCTGTCATATGATGGGAGCATCCACTGTCAATGATCCAATCAGTTCTGATGTCTGCTTTGGAAATTAAGGCTAACTCTTGTTCTTCCTTTTCATCTTCAATGTCCATTTCCTCAAGCAACCTTTCCATGTCTCTAAGGGAAATGAATCCAATTTCATCTTCTCTTGAATCTTCATTAGTTACACCTTATTCAGCATGATAAAATTCCTTCTTATATTTGGGTTTGTAATCAGATCTGAACTTCTTGACTCTTGTGGGACACTTAGATGCAAAGTGACCAATCTTGTTACATGAAAAGCATTTGAAAGGAAGTTGTCCTTCATATTTTCCTACACCTTTCTTTTCTCTTCTAGCAATCATAGCAATGATTTCTTCTAGTTCTTCATCAACTTCTTCTTTCTCATTATGACTGGAGATGTGTAGGGATTTCTTACCATGGACTAAGGCTTTGAAAGTTGTTTCACTTTTAGGTTCAGTCTTTAGTCTTGATATCTCAAATGCAGAGATTTTGCTGATCAAAGTCTCTCTTTTGAAGTCTTGTGAGAATTGCATGGTTTCCTCTAGAATACTTATCTTTTTTTCATATTCTAATGCTAAAGTACTTAGCAACTTGTCCATTATGTCTTCTTCTGATATCTCTCCTCCATTGTTTTGATTCCAAAGACTGCTTCATTTATCCTTTGATTGTAAGCTCTAATGTTCTCTTCAGGTAACATCTCAAGACTGTTATATTTCTTTTTCCATGTCTTCCTGCATGCATTCTTTGCTTGAATATCTCCTTCAAACATATCTTCTAAATAATTCCATATGGTATATGCTCTGTCAATTTTCTTGATCTCAAAAAATTCACTGTCAGATAAGGCGCTGATTAGGGCTTCTTTGGCAATTGCATTATTGGTAAATGTATCCTTTTGTCTATTAGTAGCATCATCTTTTGCAAGGTCTCTCAGAGATGGAATTGCAACTTATTGTGTAGAAATTTCAAATATCTCAAATCCAATACATTGCAGATGTGTTATCATTTTGTTTTTCCAATCCAGATAATTTTCTCCATCGAACTTAGGGATTTCTTTTCTGAAGTAAGACATCTGATCTACCTTAAGATGTTAGGCTTCTTCTCCAAGGCACTTGGCTCTGATACCAATTGTTAGAATAATCCCAAAGGATAATTGAGAGGGGGGGGTGAATCAGTTATCAATAAATTTAATTCTTTTCTTCTTTAACTTCAGAATACAACAAAGTAAATGCTTAATCAGATAACACAGTACACAACACACAATTTGATTACGGGGAAACCAAATGGTAAAAACCCCGGTGGGAATTAGCACCCACAATGAACTATAATTGATTATAGTAATCCCTATTAGAATATATCTCAACCCTGTTAGGAGTTGTACTTTACAATGCAATAAGTATAGTGACCTAGTTAAGGGTCAGACCCTGTTAGGAGTCTTTTACAAATAACCTTGTTAGGAGTGGTGGACTTACTGTCCAAAAGCTCACTGCTTGATGGTGAAGGCTACAACCTTCTATATAATAGATATGCACTATATATAATGATGAAATATAGAGTAGACCTATTGTCTTGATCAGTTCCAGTGTATTACAATCTTTCACTTCTTCTTCACATAGACTCTTGATGAATGAACCAACTCTGATAATCTGCTATGTACATCTTTCTTCTCTTTTCGTAACATTCACACTTAGAATATCACAATTGACTTGATATAAGTATCTTTCTCAAAGTATGAGATCATGGGACCTACAAGATAACTCTTCATAGCATCCTTGTCGGCTCTACTAAGAACGCAAGCATAATTACAACCGCGCAAGTCTAAACTAAATAGACGCGTCGCTTCACTAAGTCTGCCTCACCAAATTAACTCTAACTTTGCAATATTCTTGAAACATGTTTGGTGACTTTATATGAATATAATCAACTCATAACTAATCATGAATATACATGCGCATATCTTGAAGATAGGCACAACTCAAGAAACACATTATATACATCGGCCCTAAACAGTTACACTTCCAGAACTGTAACTGCCATAAAAAAATTACATAACTTTACTGAAACATCATAGCTAGGTCTATGTGTATGAACATAACATAATAAACATGTCAACAACATGTATCTAACCATGCAAGTCTTCATATCATCATTCTAATAAGTACATATAGAATTACTACTGTGTATTACATGTTGTCATAGATGACAAACATACAATCAATCAACTGCTTAGAATCAAATCTCTAATAGAAGTGTCCTCTCCTTTATAGATTAAGGCTTTGATAGCCCTATTTTTAGCTTCTTCTAATGGTACTATGAATTGTACAAAGGTACCACCATATTTTGTTTGAGGGGGAACTGTAGAAGGTTTTTTGCTCTCAGAAGGTCTCCCAAAAGAACATGGAGACAAAGGTAGAGATGTAACAGATAGCACAGGTTCAATCTAATATCCTCCCATGTCAATTTCCTTGAGTCAGACTCTTTTCCATTTCCTTTAGTTTAGTCTCGAGGAGCTAAATAGACTCTCTGTTGGTGGGTACAAAGATATCAGCAAATTTTGTGAGTGTGTTGCAATCATAGCGCATATTAGCAGGTATATTCACTTCAGAGCCTTGGAATGGGAACTTAATGCACTGATGGTATGTCAAAGGGATAGCCTGCATTTCATGGATCCATGTCCTTCCCAACAAAATATTGTATGCTAAAGGAATGTCAAGCACTTGAGAAATAACATCCCTTTCAATAGGGCCAACTCTGATTGGCAACACAACTAGCCCTTTAGATTTTCATTCTTCTTCATCATATGCTTTAATAGTAATATTTTTGTGAGCATCTATGCAGTCTTCGTCATAGCCTAACTCATTAAGGAAACTAGCAGAGAAAATGTTGAGGCCAACACCGTTATCTATGAGGACACGGTGGATGCTCTTTGGACCAATCATGACTTCAATGTGCAAAGGGTTATTATGTGGGTGACTCAAATAATGTTCATCTTCCTCAGAGAAAGACAAGTAATGGGAGGATGTCAAGTGACCTACCATGGATTGAAACTAGTCAAGATTGAGATCTTTTGGGACATTTTCCTCGGTGAGAGCTTTATCAAGGATTTCCCTATGAGTGGGGGAGATTTTCAGTAGCTCGAACATGGTGATCTTAGAATTAGTACATTGTAATTTCTCTAGAATGCTGTAATTGGTAGCATTAGATGAGGAACCCAATTTTAGATTCTTATTGGCAGATCCAACAATATTTTTGTCTACAGGTTGTGTCAGTGTAGACGTAGAAGGCTCAGGGCCTTTGAGAATGATCTTAGCACGAGATTGAGTAACAATGTTTGCACTAACCTGAGACTGTTCTTGTTCAGAGGAGTGAGGTGTAGACCCTTGCAAGATGAAAGGAGTTTTGAGCTTGGGAGTATCTTCCCTTCCCTTGAGAATGACAACATTACAGTATTTAGCATCAATAGGCTCAACCATATTAATGACATTGTCGTTATTGGTGTATGTATAGTTGACCTTGGCATCAATATTTTTTCCTTTGGATGACTCACCTTTCCCATGAGGAGGAAATGGGTCTTTAAAAGCTTGGTGGTTTGAGTTCTTGTTATGACCTCTGAAACCAATAACCTCACTATTGACTATTGATGAGATCCTAGATTTTATGCTGCAATTTAAGACAAGTAGCCATTTTATGACCTTTGTTTTGGTGAAAATTACAATAAGCAGATTCATTCCACCAAGAGGGTCTTCGGTGCAGGAGCACCGAGGCTAGCCTCCATGGTTAGTAAGTTTTGGGCTTGTAATTGACTCTAGCCAAGTAAAGAATTTAGTTTAGTTTTTTTTCTGACCTTAGAAGGTCTCTTGCTATGTTGGCTAAGTGAATTAGTCACTAGGACTAAGGTAACTAATGAGCCTTTGTTAGTTGTTATTTGAATTTCCTAGTGTTAGGAACTTAGTTAAGGTTGGAGTCTTTAATGTGTTCTAAACATAACATTGTTATTGAAAAGATGCCATAACTTCATAAATGTCCTTGGATCCTTGATACATAGGAGGTTAGGAGTCCTAGAATATAGGATCAAGGCAGAAAACAAAGTTTCCAAGTGTTGAGAAGAAGTTGTCATCAAGATTTGCACTAATTACAAAAATGGCATGCAAATCGGGTATCTTTAGATTCCCTAAGTTATAGGAGTTAATGCTCGACCAATAGGCCCTGAAATATAGGAAATGGCATCAAATTTGAACAAGGACTCGAACATCAAGCATTATGCATGCTTTTGTAATAGTGGAGAAGAGGTGAATATAGCTCTGCAAGTATTTTGACAGTGATTTCGAATGATTTTGTGTTGATAGTCATACTAAGTGGATTGAAAGTGAAAACTTGATGATTTTATAGTGTTTTTTTAGGTTGTTAGGATACTTTTTCATTTGAAGAGAAAGTCATTTTGAGTTCATCTAGGTACTGGTTTTGAGTGTTCAAATACAGAAAGTTCATTTTTAGCTTATTCTGACCAGTTTAAGGAAACATGGCTCCCCCATGAAAACTAGCCATGGGAATCAACTCATGATGGTTGGATATGTGAGGGGAGTCACTAATGTAAATATGTTAGGAAGTAGGATTCTAGTAAGTGTTAGGAGCTATTTTAATTACTAGGCCCTAGGCGAGCAACCATATCCCGGTTAGTGTCTAGTTTATGAAGATTTGAAGACCATATGCAGGGATGTATGGATCTGTATTGGTGTAGGACTTTTTAAAGTAGGTGACCACCTTGTCTAATCCTTTTGTGCAGATGGAGGTCATACCAATCACCAAGAATTTGGTTTGAGCAAGTTTTAACCAAGTTTCATTGTTCAGTCCTATAAATTAGGCCTACTGTACTAGGTTGTAGGAACCCCCTGTACGGTCACTGTCAGACCCAAAACCCTTATGAAATATTTAAAAATTCCAAAATGGTATTTGAATCAAGTGTCATATTTTCAAGTTTTTTGGGAAAGTTTTGACAAAAAGGGAAAAAGGTGACTGGTAAAGGCTACAAGGAAAGGCCTAATTTTAAGGTCTCCAAAGTGTGAAAAGTGGAACCCGGTAGAAATATGTTTGAATATCCTTCAAAAATGGATCAAATGAGTGATTTTATGCATTCTTACATGTGGAGGGACACCCCTATAGTGATGGACCAAGAATGTGGCGATTTGACACTTAGAGTCTTCTAAGTGAGAGTGGGAAAGTGTACTAAAACTAAGGTGTTGATCCTACAAGGTGAAGTTTTCAAAGTGTGACTCTAGTAATAGAGTTTGAATAGGAATTAGCTAATGATCTAAGCTTATTAGAAGATCCTATAGAAGGATAGGATACTAGGAGGCAAGAGAAGTCTCTTAGAGGGAGTGAAAACTAACCTTGGAGTTATCATACATCATATTGGTATTAGCGCTTGATTAAAGATTAGGCTTGTGGTGGATTTTGCAGCCTACTGAATCAATGGGAGAGAATACTTCTAAAAGTCAAGAGAAGGACTAAATCATGGTGACTAACACTGAGTTATCCAAAAAGGTGGAAGAAAAAGAAGAAGACAACAAGTCATTAAGAGAAAGGTTGTCTCAAATGGAACAACTCTTGGGAGAAGTCCAAGACAAAGCAGAGAATATGAAAGACAAGATAGATCAAAAAGAAGAAGAAGAAGAAGCAAGGGAAAAGGGAGTGGATATAGAAGAGGAAGTTCCAACTCCTGACCCTATCAGTGATCAAGAACCCTTCCTGAAGGCATTGAAGGCTTTAAGTGACAAATCTTTGGAGGGTGTGCCACTATTTAGTGGAAAAATGGATCTAGATTTAGTTGTGGATTGGATAGATAGAATAGAGAACCATTTTGAATGTGATGGTATCACAGAGGCCCAAAAAGTGAGTGTGGCCAAGTCAAGGTTGAGAGGATCAGCTCTCACATGGTGGAAGTTTTTTCAAACTGAAAGGGAGAAAGAAGGAAAGAGTCATATACTCTCATGGAAAGGAATGGTAACTAAGCTCCAACAAACTTACTTGCCTGATGATTATGAAGTTAAGCTTCATATAAGGAGACACAATCTCAGAAAAAAAGATTTGGATGTCAAAGCATACACTAAAGAGTTCCAAAAATTGTGCCTAAGGTCACAAGTGGTTGAAGATGAAAGCATCAAGCTAGCTAGGTATATGAATGGACTCAAATGGTCTATTCAAGAAGACATGAGACTTGTGGACTTCAAAACCATCCGCCAATGCTATCAAATATCCTTGAAGATAGAGGAGAAAGGAAAAAGAAAGGGACAGAAAATTTCCAAAACAAGAGGTAGAGGAAGGGATAGTAGAGGAACAAGAGGTGGCTATGGTGGAAGGAGTTCAAAATCAAAAACACAAGGAGAAGTCAAATACAATGAGCAGCAAGAAGCAAGTTCCAGTAGAGGTGGTAGAGGAAGGAACTCCAATTTTAGAGGTAGAAGTGGTGGACAAGGAAGAGGCAATTACTTTGCTAATATGAAATGTTACCATTGTAATCAAATGGGACACCCTGCCTATAGGTGTCCAGAGAAGAGTGGTACTTCTCAAGGAGGTAACAAGAGGACTAATCTGGTCCAAGAAGACACAAGTGTAGCTGATAAACACCTTGAGGTACCATTAAACTCAGAGGAAGGTGAGAACCTCATGATGATGAGAACATTAATAAAAGAGCCAATCAAGGAGGAGCCAAGCCAAAGGAGGTCTTTGTTTAGAATCAAATGTAAGGTGATGGGTAAACTATGTAGGGTTATCATAGACTTGGGGTCTACTGATATTATTGTCTTAGAGGAAGTAGTCAACAAGTTAGGTATGTCAAGGATACCTCATACTCATCCCTACAAGGTAACATGGCTCAATAAGAGACAACATGTCTTGGTGAATGAGCAAGCATGGGTAGAGTTCTCTATAGGGAGATATAAGGACAAGGTACTATGTGATGTACTACCCATGGATGCATGTCACTTGCTACTAGGTAGGCCATGGAAATTTTACCGCGAAGCTATCCATGATGGAGTGAAGAACTCCTATACTTTCAAGAAGGATAACATGACTTTCAAAATTTAGTCATTGTTAGAGAATGTAGAAGTGAAGACAGCTGGTCCAAATGTACTAATAGTGAGTGAGAAAGAGTTCTTGGAGGCTATGGAAGAAGGAGAAGGAGTTGGTTTTTCTCTAGTGTTGAAGCCTAAGGAAGAGGAAGACAAAATAGTAAAGAGGACAGAGCTTCCACAGGAGATACAAGAAATGTTGCAAAAATATGAAGGCATTGTAAGTGATGGAAAACCATAAACCTTACCCCCTATAAGACCCATAAGCCATAAGATTGACCTTATTCCTGGAGCTACCCTACCCAATAAGGCTGCCTACAAAATGACACCTCAACAAAATGAGGAAATATCTCGACAAATTCAAGAGTTACTAGAACAAGGTCTTATAAGGAAGAGTATTAGTCCTTGTGTTGTACCCATAGTCCTAGCCCCTAAGAAAGGAGGTACTTGGAGATTGTATTTGTGTACTAACTCTAGAGCCATAAATAGGATCACTATCAGATATATGTTCCCTATCCCTAGGATAGAAGACTTGATGGATTGTCTAGGAGGTGCAAGGTACTTCACCAAAATATATTTAAAAAGTGGTTATCACCAGATAAGGGTGAATGAAGGAGATGAGTGTAAGACAACCTTCAAGACCACTGAAGGGTTGTATGAATGGCTAGTCATGCCATTTGGATTATCAAATGCACTATCAACTTTTATGAGGTTGATGAATGAAGTACTTAAAGACCACATTGGCAAATTTGTAGTGGTATACTCTGATGATATACTCATCTTTAGCAAGACAAGAGAGGAACACCTCAAGCATTTGGAATTAGTACTTAAGAGGCTACATGAAGAGAATTTAATGATTAACTTGGAGAAATGTGAGTTCATCAAAAGAGAGCTACTGTACCTAGGATTTGTTCTATCTCATGGTAATCTAAAGATGGACAAGAGTAAGGTAGAAGCCATCATGAATTGGCCCACTCCAAGGACAGAAACAAAGGTACGGAGTTTTCATGGACTTGCTCAGTGTTATAGGAAGTTCATAAGGCAATTTAGTGTTGTTTTTACTCCAATGTTGGACATAATCAAAGGAGGAATGAAGACCAAGTTCATGTGGAATGAACAAGCCAACAAGGGTTTTGAGTTATTGAAGGAAAATATTGCTACCCAACCAGTGTTAGTCCTACCAAGCTTTGAGAAGCTCTTCACAATTGAATGTGATGCAAGAAACATAGCTATTGGGGCTGTCCTAAGCCAAGAGGGTAGACCAGTAGAATTTCACTCTGAGAAGTTGAGTGAAGCAAAGAAGAAGTATTCTTCTTATGACCTTGAGTTGTATGCATCAGTTCAAGCCTTGAGAAAGAGGAGGCACTACTTTCTGCCTAAGGAGTTCATTGTTTATTCAGATAATCAAGCCTTGATTTTTTTGAATTCTCAAGAGAAGTTGAGCCACAAGCACATGAAGTGGGTTGAGTACCTACAAGCTTACACCTTTAACATCAAACATAAGAAAGGTGTCCTCAAAAAAGTTGTTGATGCATTGTCAAGAAGATATCTTACCATTCAAGAGATTCAGTTGAAGAGCATGTGAATAGATCACTTCAAGAATCTATATGATGAGGACGAGGACTTTGCAGATATTTACAAGGTATGTGTTGAATACAAATACCATTTCCATAGTGAGTATGCTGAATATACTTTGCAAAGTAACCTATTTTTAAAGGCAATAAGCTATGTGTCCCTAGAGGTTCCATTAGGGAGAACATGATTCAAGAGAAGCACAATGGAGCATTGAGTGGTCATTTTGGGATCACAAAGACACAAGAACTAGTTCAAAGGTTCTACTATTGGCCGAGGATGATATTGATTTCAAGAGGTATGTAAAAAGTTGTATTGTGTGTCAAAGAGCCAAGGGTACTTCAAAAAATGTTGGCCTTTACTAGCCCCTACCTATTCCTACTAGGCCTTGGGAATGCTTAAGCATGGACTTTGTAGTTGGGTTACCCAAGACAAGGAAAGGTATGGATAATGTTTATGTAGTTGTGGATAGATTTAGTAAAATGGCTCACTTTGTGCCATGCAAGGCTACAAATGATGCCAGCCAAATAGCCTCTCTTTTCTTCAAAGAGATAGTAAGGATCCATGGGTTACCTATGAGCATTGTGTCTGATAGAGATACCAAGTTCATGAGTCACTTTTGGAAGACTCTTTGGCAAAGATTAGGCACTAATTTATCCTTTGGATCTGCCTACCATCAAAAAAATGATGGTCAGACCGAAGCGGTGAATAGAAGCCTTGGAAACCTACTGAGATGCTTGACAAAGGAGTATGGACAAAAATGGGATCAGTTGATTGGGCAAGCTGAATATGCCTATAATGACACTGCAAATAGATCCACACGGAAGAGTCCATTTGAGATAGTGTATGGACTACACCCTAGAGGTGTCTATGAATTGAGAGATTTAAAAGATGGAGTAAAAGAAAGTGGGTATGCTGATGAATTTGCATATGCTATGCAAGAGATTCATGAAAAAGTGAAGAAGACATTGACAGAGAACACTATAAAGCACAAAGCTAAGGTGGATGCAACTAGAAGGATAGTTGAGTTTAATGTTAGTGATCTTGTCATGGTGCATCTAAATAAGTCATGATTGCACAAAGGAGTACCTCACAAGCTACAAATGAGGAGGATAGGACCATGTCCTATATTGGCAAGGTATGGTGACAATGCCTTCAAGATAGACCTGCTAGAGGATAGTGGACTGTCTAATATATTTAATGTTGCAAACCTTGTCCATTACAAAGGATCCCAAGAGGACATTAACTAGACCATACATGAAGTGATTAGGGATGTAGAAGACTTACAACTCCCTACTGCTATAGATACAGGACCAGACAGTATATTGGACACAAGGACATGGAAAAAGACTAGGACCAAAGAGTATAGGGAACATCTAATCAAGAGATCTAGATAGCAAGATGCTGATGCAATTTGGGTCAAGGAATTAGAATTCAAAAAGATAGGAATTGACCCTGAAATCATCAATCCAAGGGTGGATTGAACTTCTTATTTTGGGGAGGATGGTGCAGGAGCACCTAGGCTAGCCTCCATGGTTAGTAAGTTTTGGGCTTGTACTTGACTCTAGCCAAGTCAAAAATTTAGTTTAGTTTGTTTTCTAACCTTAGAAGGCCTCTTTCTATGTTGGCTAAGTGAATTATTCACTAGGACTAAGGTCACTAATTAGCCTTTGTTAGTTGTTATTTGAATTTCCTAGTGTTAGGAGCTTAGCTAAGGTTGGAGTCTTTATTGTCTTCTAAATAGAAAATTGTTATTCAAAAGATGCCATAACCTCGTAAATGGCCTTGGATCCTCGAGACATAGGAGGTTATGAGTCCTAGAATATAGGATCAAGGCATCAAACAAAATTGCCAAGTGTTGAGAAGAAGTTGTCATCAAGATTTGCACTAATTACAAAAATGGCATGCAAATTGGGTATCTTTAGATTCCCTAAGTTATAGGAGTTAATGCTCAACCAACAGACCCTAAAATGTAGGAAATGGCATCAAATGTGAACAAGTACTCAAACATCAAGCATTATTCATGCTTTTGTAATAGTGGAGAAGAGGTGAATATAGCTTTGCAAGTATTTTGACTGTGATTTTGAATGATTTTGTGTTGATAGTTGTACTAAGTGGATTAAAAGTGCAAAATTGATGATTGTATAGTGTTTTTTAGGTTGTTAGGATACTTTTTCATTTGAAGAGAAAGTCGTTTTGAGTTCATCTAGGTACTGGTTTTGAGTGTTCAAATACAGGAAGTTCATTTTTAGCTTACTCTGACCAGTTTAAGGAAACATGGCTCCCCCATGAAAACTAGCCATAGGAATCAACTCATGATGGTTGGATATGTGAGGGGAGTCACTAGTGTAAATATGTTAGGAAGTAGGAGTCTAGTAAGTGTGAGGAGCTATTTTAATTACTAGGCCCTAGGCAAGCAACCATACCTCGGTTAGTGTCTAGTTTATGAAGATTTGAAGACCATATGCAGGGATGTACGGATCTGTACTGGTGCAGGAATTTTTCAAGTAGGTGACAACCTTGTCTAACCATTTTGTGTAGATGGAGGTTGTACCAATCACCAAGAATTTGGTTTGACCGAGTTTTAACCAAGTTTCAATGTTCAGTCCTATAAATTAGGCCTATTAGGCCTACTATCCTAGGTTGTAGGAACCCCTGTACGGTCACTGTCAGACCCAAAACCCTTATGAAAGATTTAAAACTTCCAAATGGGTATTTGAATCAAGTTTGATATTTGCAATTTTTTTGGGAAAGTTTTGACAAAAAGGGAAAAAGGTGACTGGTAAAGGCTACAAGGAAAGGCCTAATTTTAAGGTCTCCAAAGTGTGAAAAGTGAAACCCGGTAGAAATATGTCTGAAGATCCTTCAAAAATGAATCAAATGAGTGATTTTATGCAATTTTACATGTGGAGGGACACCCCTATAATGATGGACCAAGAATGTGGAGATTTGACACTTAGAGTCTTCTAAGTGAGAGTGGGAAAGTGGACTAAAACTAAGGTGTTGATCCTACAAGGTGAAGTTTTCAAAGTATGACTCTAGTAACAGAGTTTGAATAGGCCTCAGTTAATGAACTAAGCTTATTAGAAGATCCTATATAAGGATAGGATACTAGGAGGCAAGAGAAGTCTCTTGGAGGGAGTGAAAACAAATCTTGGAGTTATCATACATCAGTCTTGGTTGCGGATCATAAGGTCGTGAATTATCCAGTGGAGTAAGTAAATGGTTGTCCAAGAGAGTCTTGTAAACTGCATCAAGAGGTTCTCCTAAAGGAGTGAATTCATGCTTGGGTCTAGGTTCCCAAGGTTTAGAGCGAGAAAAATGTGAAGTACTTGGTTTGGATTCTGCCATAGCCTGTTCAGTGGCTTTGGCCGCTTGCATTGTGCTAGTGAGATTAAAGGCAACCTTTGAAGGCTTGGGAGTCACATTGTCTACAACTCAATCATTCACAACATTCTAGTTCTTGTTGGGAAATTTGGGTTTATCTTTTCTTGAGGAGGAAGACCCTTGTTTATTTTCCTTGTGTAAGGTCAATTCTCCTTTCTTAACTATAAACGTCTCAATTCTCACAGCTTGCTTAATCATGTCATCAAAGGTTAAAGGACCTTGCAGCTATACTTGATACCCAAAGTTGGGAAGAAGATTGTCTAGAAAGATGTCCAACTTTTCAAATTCGGGTATTTTGCAAGAATATCTTGTATAAAGTTGTCTCCATCTTTGGATAAATGCTAAGAAGGATTCCCCATGATTTTGTTTCAAGTTGCAAAGATCTTGGATGCGAACCGGATGTTGGATGTTGTGAGAATAGTGTTGTAGAAACAAATTGGCAATTTCTTCAAAAATTTTGATGCCATTTGGTAGCCTAGAGAACCATTCCATAGCTGGCCCTCCCAAACTATAGGGGAAGAGACACATGAGGTAGGTGGTATCATGTATAAAATCCATAGAGAGAGCACCAAACTCTCTCAAATGATCCTGGGGATTGGATGTACCCAAGTATTTATCAGACTTGGGAAGTTCAACTCCTTTGGGAAAAGGAGGCATGCATAAACTCTTATCAAATGGGAATGGACAAATACTTTCCAGACTGAACTGTGTAGCGGGTTTTTCTTTATCCTTCATAAGATGAATGAGTTGTTCTTGCATGCATTGCATTTTCTTTTGCAAGTGGGAGTTTTCAGTTTCTTCCTCTTTCTCAACAAGTGTCTCTACCTTGTAATCAGAGGGGAACTTGGCTCCTTGGTTGGCCAATTTGAGAAGGTATTTCTCCTTCTCTTCTTTCATTAGGACCGCCATAATTCTCATGAAGTTTTTATTATTGTGAGCGTCTAAGATATCCCCTTGGGTTATTTCTTTCTCTTCATCAGGAGGAGGGTCTTGAAAAGAGAATTTACCCCTGGTTTTAGAGAGATCATCTCTACTATGTTCACCTAATTGGTCATGATCTTCCATCTTGCTAGAATGCAAGTGTTCAATGTGTAAGGACTCATTATGAGAAGGTTGTGTGTTTTCAGAATTTGGGTCTTCTTGAAACAAAGGATTTTGAACCTGACTAAAATCCACTGGAAATGACTGTTTGACGTAAGGTTGAAGTACTGGAGAGGGAGATCGAGATGATTCCTCACTAGATGTAGCTACAAATGGTGTGGAAAGCACAGATTCATCTTGATTGATTGAAGGGAATATTTTTCCACTTTGAGTTGTAACAGTCATAGACAAATATTGTACAAGGGATGTGAACTAGGACCACACTTGAAATTGTCTCAAAGTAAATGCATAGAAATTTCCAAAAGGTGAAGTATCCTTGGTGCAAATCGTCAGAAATGAGGCTAGAATAGCCAAGAGATGAATATTGTGACACAAGGAATGATGACACAGTAGAAATAGACCAAAAGATATGAGACAAGACCAGTTTAAGCAAGAATCATGTAATTCTCAACCCAAGAAACTAAGTTGCAGACTGTGTGAAGATAGAAGGCAGATAAACATACCTAGAACCAAGATCAGAATTAGCATAAGTACACTTGAAAAATGACAAGTTGCTCACTCTTTCAAAAAAATACTTCAGACTCACATGAAGAAGTACATTCTCACGTGATGATTATCACAGGCTCGTGCAAAACTATGCAGTCACGCACAAAATATGATGACAGACTGGTGAATAAAAGTGACAAACTGGTGAAAAAGGATAGCAAGATTGCAAAATGTCACGCAATGATTTCCAGCATGTCGCGTGAAGTTTCTCAGATAAAAATGCGAAGAAGGTAGAATTTCTAATGAGACTTGGCAATAAAAAAACAAAATTCTATAGAATCAAATAGTTAAGACCAGATTGCATTTTTTGAGGCAAAATCATGCTATTTTTTGACAGAGAGGTCGAGTTACAAATTGTTTTGGACATGTTCAAGTTTGATAGTTTGTGTGATTTGACATTTTTTTTGATTGTTTAAATGATACACCCACGCAAAACACATTAAACAGAATGTTTGTAATACTAGAACAAACACATCACAATCCTAGGATAGTCAGGGCAGTATCTGTTGAATCCCCACCTGAACCGAAGTTCAGCTACGCCTACTCATAGTAGACAACTTAGAAGCTTGGAGGCATGGGCTCCTCATTACATGTGCACTCACTTCTCAGGCACACCAAGCTTCAAACCCCAAAGGAATTGCTTCCCAAAGGGTTTTTGTCTCTACTAAGAGCCGTAAAAGTGTGGGGCATCTTAGTCGGTCTCTGACCTTCCATGCCAAAATATAGAGGGATTTTGGATACTATAACAAAGGTTTGTAGTAAGGACATCCATTTAGGTGGTTGTGATCAAGTCATTTTTCCAATTAAGGGGGCTCTCCCAATCCTTTCAAAGCAAGGCTTTCACCTTAACGATGTTGGGACTTTAATGCACCACTAGGGTATTGGAGGAGATTTTGGTTGCCACAACAAATTCACACCTGTCTATTATGAGATTAATCACAATGGAATTTTGTATATACCAGTTTGGAAGGGCTTGGCTTTAGCCTGTTACCGGTTGGGCATCCACTCTCACTAGCTCTGCTAAAGCTCTTGGGAGGTAGCCACACTAGAAGAATCATATGAATTTATCTTACACCCAAGATCCATAAAGGCGAGGGGAAAGGATACATTCATATAGTTCTTGGAATTACAAACTAGAAAATGCTTCAATCACGCAAGACAATGATTCATTTTAAGCACCAACCGAAGTGTGTTCTAACTACTAAAAACAAACATGAGAGTTTTGTGAAAACACATATGTCTTTGACAAGCGTACTGTAGTAAATACATTAGTAGTTTGTAATTTCTTTCTTCATTTCAATGTCTTGCAAACCACTGTTCAGTTGTTTCAGAGATAAAAACAAAAAAACATAGTCAATAGAAAACAGAAACCATTAGTGGTCAGAAATCAACAGAAACAGAGATATCAAAAATTGAAATTTATAAATCACTGGTGTAAAATGTCACACGAAGAAGTATTAAGGTTCGCATGAAGAAACGCATCAAAGCGTGCAAAGAAATACATTTACTTGCAAAATGTCACACGGATATACAAGAAATTTCGCACAAACTTTCATTATGGAGCCGTACGAACGAAAACTAGAATTGATCAAAAAGTGTAAAAAATGAGGCTAGAAAGTAAATTTTTGATCCCCACGGTGGGTGCCAAAAATACATGTGTTAAATTTGGCCTTGCTATTCTTCCATAAACTTCAACATAGTCCTTGTTTATCAAACACATACATAAGTGAATATGAGTTATTCATCCTGTATGCATGTATGATTCGATCTGTTTCCTTCTATCTTGATGGGGTTTCGAATAGATCTCAAAATGAGAGTCTCACAACCATAGAACAATATAAGAATGAAGGATTTTGTCCATGAATATGATGCAATATAATGCAAGATTAATCTAAATGATATTGAAAGATGCAAGATTATTCTAAGAATTAAAATGATATTAAACTAACACATGATTGCAATGTAATTAATCTAAGAAATTGACATTAATCTATTGCAAATGATAGCTAAATGTAAATGAGATTATCAACTAAAATTAAGTAGCAATTCGTTATTCTAACAATGCATAAAAAATGACTGAGGTTTTGAATGAGAAATGGGAGCTCTTTTATAGATTGAGAGCCTGCTCAAAATAGAAAGTTTCCTTTTCGAAATAAAACAGATAGAAAATCCAGTTTAGATTAGCAAGTTTTCTTTAAAAGAAAACATTAAATTGTTTTCCCTTTGTTTTTAACTGTTTTCTTTTTTATTTTAACTATTTTCTTTTTTCTTTTAACTGTTTTCTTTCTCTTTAAAGTAGTTAATTCAAAGTTTCCATTTCTAAACTGAAGAGAAGATTTTTTAGATAATATTTAATTAAATAAATAGAATATGACCTCATAAATGTGTTTTTCTCAATTATTTGAATAATTAAATTCAATTTTTGAAATGAGGATATTCATTTAATAATTAAATATTATTTAATTCCTTTTTATGTGTTTTAGCTAAAAGGGGTGAATTTAATTTAATTAAAGTGCTAGGACTTTATAATTAAATTAATTCAATCATAG
>MU223279.1:963487-974901 GCA_018584345.1 Thuja plicata | reverse complement strand
TGATATTTAGGAATTAAATATAATGTATGATTAATGCAGATTTAGGATTTTCTACATTTGACACTTAGGTCGAGTAGAGTTAGTCAAAACTCAGAATTGCCTAGTACAATAGGACTTTGATGATTCAAAAGAACGACAAATGCAACAAAATTGGTTAGGGTTGCAAGATGCCAATTTTGGGGTGTTACACTAGTCATCATTCCTTTGTTTGTATCACCAAAAATTTGATCTTCAGGATGGTTCTTCTTAACATACATTGGTGTCTTCAATGTTTCAGTAGCTTCAGTTTGTTCATCTTCAATCTCATTGTCAACCATCAAAGATTCTTCAGGTTCAGTAGTAACCTCTTTTTTTCTGTAATCTAACCATAATCATACGTCCTTTCCTGAATCTAAAACTTTTCATCTATCCTCACATTGGCCCTTTCAATTAATTTCCTCAATCTTAGATCAAAACATTTATAAGCTTTACTCTTAGTGGAATAACCAAGAAAGATTCCTTCATCACTTCTAGCATCAAACTTGCCTATCTCATCATCTCTCTTGATATAACATTTACTTCCAAATATTCTAAAATATTTTACAGTAGGTGTATGATCAAACCATAATTCATAAGGAGTTTTACTCTTACCTTCTCTGATCTAAATTATGTTTAGTGTGTACATAGCAGTCCCAATTACTTCTCTCCAGTGAACATGTGACACATTTCCTTCCAGCTACATAGTCCTTGCAGCATCTAATATAGTTATGTTTCTTTGCTCTACTATCCCATTCTATTGTGGAGTTCTAGGGGCTATAATCTATCTGTGTATTCCATTTTCTTTACAGTATGTATTAAATAGCTCTGATATTGTAAACTCTCCTCCTCTATCTAATCTCAAACACTTCATCTTTAAACCACATTCATTCTCAACTTTTGCTTTGAATAACTTGAACTTGTCAAATGCTTCAGATTTCTCTCTCAAATATGTAACCCACATCATTCTAGAAAAGTCATCAACAAATAGTATAATTTACCTTTCACCATAGTATGATCTTGTTCGTGGAGGACCACATAGATCTATATGCATCAGATCCAACTTCACTTTTGCTGAATAAGCTTTTCTTTTAAAAGTCCTTCTAGTCTACTTCCCCATAACACATTCTCTACACATAGTGTTAGATGGCTTCACAATCTTAGGTAGATCTCTTACTACATTAGTTGTACTTGCCTTCACAATTTTATCAAAGTTAACATGACAAAATATTCTATGCCATAACTAACTCTCATCAACCTTTGCAATAAAACAAGAAGCTTCAAATGTGTTCAATTCAAATACATTACCTCTAGATTTAGTACCAGATGCAATCAGGTCTCCTGTTCTACTCTTGATAGAACATTTCCCATTAATGAAGTTCAATTGATAACCCTTGTGCACTAGTTGTCCAACACTCAAAAAATTATGCTTAAGTCCATCAACAAGTAATACATTGTCAGTGTTAGTCTTTCCATCCAAAGAAATAGATCCAAATCCAATAATAAGCTTAGGATTATTGTCACAAAATCTGACAACACCTCCATCATGTCTTTTCAAACTCACAAACTTTTTTTTTTCTCCAGTCATATGATGTGAACAACCACTGTCTATAACCCATTCATATTTCTTTTCAACTTGAGATACCAAGGTTTTTCTTCATGCATAGGTACATCATCCTTAATAGCAATAAATCCAATTTCATCATATTCACCTCATCATCATCTGCTATACCCTCACTAGCATAATAACATTCCTTGTCTTTTGAATATTTAGACTTGAAAAACTTAGGTTTGTGCTTTCAAACTCTTGTAGGACATCTAGATGCAAAATGACCAATCTTGTTACATCAAAAAAATTTCAAAGGTAATTTGCCTTCAAATTTACCCTTACCTCTCTTTTCTCTTCTAGCAATCAGTGCCACAACTTCATCTACCTTTCTTTCTTCCTCCTGTATCTGTTCCCATTCATCAGCATAATCTCCAAGCTCTTCTCTTATGTCACTACTACTGGTGCTTTCATTTCCAGATAAGGTCTTTTTTTTCTTATGCATGGTTACCTTGAATGTTGACTCAACTTTAGGTAAAGTGTCTCCCAATTCCACGGCCTCAAAATTAGTTAGTTTTCCAATCAAAATTTCTCTAGTGAAGTTCATTGTCAAAGGTATAATTTCCTCTGTAGATTTTACTTTGGTTCTGTATATAGGTGTCAAAGATCTGAGTATCTTTGCAATCACTTCCTCCTCACTATAAGTTCCTCTAGAGTTTCTAATGCCAGTAACCACTTTAGTAATTCTTTGTGCATATGCCCTAATGTTCTCATCTTCAGTGATTCCATCTTTGTCTTCCAATTCTGTAACTTTACTTTCTTTGT
The DNA here is from genome assembly GCA_018584345.1 of Thuja plicata. Taxonomy (NCBI): domain Eukaryota; kingdom Viridiplantae; phylum Streptophyta; class Pinopsida; order Cupressales; family Cupressaceae; genus Thuja; species Thuja plicata. The sequence goes on along the minus strand of MU223279.1, from coordinate 972,515 downwards.
AAACTTGTCTTCCAGTCTTGCCCAAATCTCATGTGTAGAGTACAATTTCTTTACTTTAGTGAATTCTCCCTCTAAAAGAGAACTGATCAAAGATTCCCTTGCAACCATATTGCATGAAAATAAATTCTTCTGATCTTCAGTATCCTTCTCTAACTCATCCTTAGTCGATATCTTTTCATCTTTCTTTGTGATCATCCAGTAATCAATTCCCAGACATAGAAAATGTGTTCTCATCTTGTTCTTCCAACTATCAAAGTTTTTAGGATCAAACTTTAGACTATCCTTCCTATAGTAAGTCATCTTCAAGATCACCTCAAGTTGTTAAAATTTATCTCTAAGGACCAGTAGCTCTGATACGAATTGTTAGGAATAACAGTCCACAAGATAATTGAGAGGGGGGGTAGATCAGTTGTAGTATATATTATTAAACTTTAAACTTTATAAACCATATCAAAAAAAGTAAATGATAACACATTAAATTCCAACACCATAACAAAATATTTTTTGTTGAGGAAACCATGTTAAAGGTAAAATTCTAGTGGGAATTAACACCATAAATAATATACTAAGAGTATAATATCCCTGTTAATAGATATTACCCCTGTTAGGAGCTTGTTACAATATTATAGTACACAGTCCTTGTTAGGAGAAAGACCCTTTTAGGAGTCAAAGAAAATAGTAGGCTCATTTCCAAGGCACACTTCCCAAAGAAGGTTAAAGCCACCCTCAAGGATTTACAATCTGAATCAAGTGTATAAAGAAAATACAAAATCTAGTGAACTGTCTGATAGCAACTGTCTTTGCTTGGTCAGTTCCAATGAAGTATAACAATCATCAACTCTTCTCTATATCCAATAGTCAACAAGCTTCATTGCTTCCACACATCTCTTCCCTTTTAATCTCTACCACATCTTCTCCACAAGAAAAGATTACTCATATATACCCTCTTACAATAATTCATTAGGTCAGCCAGTTAAGCTTTCCTAATACATAATTAACTAGGTCAGCCAATTAAGTCTTTCCATCATACAAATAACTATATAACCCCTTGCTAAGATACACACAGTACCTATAGAAAGTAAAGATTAATTATAATCCATCATTTATACTTCCAGATCCACAATCCATGTTCATAATTAATTTCACACGCTACATGTCTGAAGTCGGCCAGTAAATAGGTCTTCTCCAGAATACACGCCATGGCTGACATCACAAGTAACAAAAAAACAATGAAAATCAACCCATTACTCCAACATATGTCATTTTTCCATGAGTAAGCTTTCTTAAATATCTTCACCAGAAAGATACACCAGAAACACAGAGACCTGATCTGTCCAGAATCATAGTTACAGTCCAGAAAACCAGTCTTCACCAAATCAACTATAACATCCACAATATGTAACATTAAGTCAAGCAACCTTAGGAATAAGGTCAAAACACATCCCTCTTCTAAAATACATCTTAAATCATTCTGAATTTTCCATATAGTGTCCATACACTTCTTCCAGTCAAGTTGCAAGTTTGTCTTCTCAACAAAAATATATGTTGACATTAGTGACAAAACATGAATATCAACAACATGATCAGTAACCAAAACTGATATCATCTAACAATAAAAAGTTAATTATTCATTATTCGGATTGTGATAATGCAAAAAAATTCCATCCTCATAAATAGAAAAGGCCAAAAGAAGTGGCACATATATTTCCCCATGATGACTCAAAAGGAAGAGACAATGAAGAGTTTGCTAGTGCACTCAAAGCACTTGGTAATGATGAAAAAGTGGACATGCATGGTTTTTCATTGGTATTTCAGGAGGAAGTTCATGGTTATAATACTCAGCTTCAAGAAGAAGAGGAACCTATTAATTTCATGGATGAAAGGGAAGCTATATCAACAAGATTTATTGATGATGAAAAATTTATTGAAACTCAAGAATTCAAGTATTTTTGGATACAAATGAAAATGAAAAGTTTTGAAGAAATAAATCAATTAAATTTGATGAGAGTGGAAGGGTCAAAGCATGAGGAACTCATCTAGAAAACACTCAAGGAGCTTAATCTTGATGAGATAAATTTCACCTTGGAGGAAGCCAAAGAGATGGTAAAGAAGAGTGACATGCTAATTATTCCAGGACTTACCCTTCAACATTTATTTCTTTTAGACCAAGTCAGAAAACAAGATGACCCCACATTTTTTTATGAATTTGATACTGATGAAAATATAGCTAGATCAGGGTATAACCCCAAGACTGAGACTTTGGCCACATTGGTGAATTTTAAGGGCCCTCATAAGAACAAACTTCTTGACACTGTGAAAGGAAATGATAGAATAACAATAATTCAAACAATAGAGAAAACTAATCCCTTGGTATCTGCTTCAAATTTAATGCATAGGTAAATGTTTAACAAAGATCAGGTCAAGCACATGTAGGAGCAACTACAGTAGGCTCACAACAGGTAAATGGAAATGAACAAAGTTAACAATGAATTATACATTAAAAGGGAAAGATTGCAAAAGGAGATAAAAGAATTGAAAGGTAATTACCAAATAAAATCTTTGGTACTGCATAAAGATGCACCTTCCACACCTATTGATGTGACACATGATGAAGTGTCAAAAGAAAAGATAAAAAAAATATAAAGAGGAAAACAACCAACTAAGAAGCACAACTAAGATTCTTTTAGAGGAAATTCCCATACAAAGACTAAATGATTTGGAACAAGTATTGGCACACAGGGTTGATCTAGTAATCAGTAAATGTGATGAAGTATATCAATGGTATCATCTTTTATCAGACATGTTGGAAAATTTTGACAAACTTAGGCCACAATTGAAAGAGCTTTCCAAGAGATGGAACCCTTCTCATTTTGATTTGATCAATATTTGTAAATTTACTCAAAGAGATTCAAATGCACCTAAAGAGATAAAGGAAACAAAGGAAATGATTGATGTGGTCATAAAAGAAATTTGATATATAGAGCAAGAGGAAGGGAGAATAAAGGAGGAAATATATTCCTTCCATACCATTAAACATTCAACAATTCCTAAACCTGTTGATAAAGAAGGTTGTGTCAAGAGTCTAGAGGAATGGAAGATAGAATATAAATACATGGTTCTGAAATTCATTCCTCATTTGAAAGAGGATAAATATTTCACCATCAAGAGTTTCAACATGTTCTTGGACATTGTTGTGGTATTAGAAAATAGATTCTCAAAGTTCTTGATTGAAGTTAGGGCTATGACCAGTAAGAAATGGGTTGATGAGTATCTGCAGCCTATCAGAAAGGGGTCCTAGAGGAAAGAAGAAGCATCTGAAGAAAAAGATAAAGTTGGAAAAGGATTACATGATGTCAGACCTTGGGATCAATGTTCCCTCATTTTAATCATAATGTTTCTTTGTTCTAATTATATTTTCACTTTTTAACATGACATGTATTAGTTTGAAGGTTTTTATGGTGTATGTTTAGTTATGAAAATGTGTGATTGTAAATGGTTTGATGCTTTTTGCTTCTCCTAGTTTCATATAAAGGAGAAACCAAAACCGTGTAGAAGGGGATACCATATGATATAGAATATAAATAATAGATATAGGAGAATAGAAGGAACTTGTAAAAAAATCCATGTACCAAGAATTTCAGAATTAATACAAAGACTCAATTCATTTATCTGCAATTGTGGTGTGGATTGTTTTCTTATCACGTTAGTTCTTTGTGTTAATTAATTCAAGGAATTAATTTCCATTTTAAATTCTTGTGCAAAGAAGTTATTTACTTTCACACTAATTTGAATATCAAGAAGTCTTTAAGAATTTTTGTCCTTACAATTATTATCTGATTGGTCTTCTTAAGAAGTTAAACTTGGTTAGACTAGTTGGTGCGTTATGTGTTTAATTATCTTGCATTAATAGAATTGAATGTTTGATAGATTAACCCAAGGGTTAAGTTTAAATTGTCTTTCAAACTTATACATGAAGATTTGAGGAGAAGTGACTCTGTAAAAACTTACACATAAAGGATAAAAACTTCAATCAAAATAAATTATTACTTTAAGAAGGAATAGATAGAACACAATAAAAGAATAAAAGAAATTAGATTCAGGGAAACAAAAGATTTAAAATCATTTCAAAGTAAAAAAATTGATTAGTTGAAGATATTTGAAAATAATACACAATTGAATATATTTCAAGACACTAATGTCTGATGAACTATAACTAATTGAATGTTTGAAGATGACAAAGTCAATGATCACTGAGCTACAAAAAGTAAATGCAAGACATTAAATCAGTTAATGTATTGTATTGTCATTAATGTCAACTTGATATGGTATGATTTATCATACACATATTGTCACAACACTTAAATATCTAAAGAGACAAATTTTTTGTCATTGGTAATAATATACACCGAGTGACACTAAACCCCGACAGACAGTGAACCCTGAGCACAATAGTTTACAATGTTAACTGATGAATAGTGTTACCCGAGCACAATAGTTTACAATGTTAATTGATGAATAGTGTTACCCGAGCAAGTGATACCCAAGCAAGCATTACTAACCTAACTGTAGTTGTCACTGAACAAAAGTAAAGTTGATGTCTGAGCTATCTGTAGTTGTCACCAAGCACAATTGAAGTGTTGACCAAAGGTAACTGATGTCAGGATACGACAAAAAACTTAGCTAGAAAGAGCTATATCTAGAGTTAACTAATTGTTTTCTTTATTTCTATCGATAAGTTAAAAGCTAAAGATAAGAAGGAGATTTAAAGCATGTTTTATTCTAGAAAACAAGGAGATATTTATGGAATAAAACTAAAGCAAGTATGGGGAGCTTTACAGATCAAGAAGTGATCAACAAAAAAAACAAGAAGGACAAGAAAAGGTGAAATCATGTCTATATAAAGAGACAAGTAATTAATTATGAGGTGAGGAATGCTGAAGAGAATTCTGGTGAAGATAAGAATTCTTCATGCAGATCTGATCATACAGGCTAGAGGAACAAAACCAAGAATATTGCAGACACCGAGCAACAGAGAAGCAACAACATTCATCGAGAAGAAAGAAAGAAGGGAAGCAAAGAAATAGAAGAGCATATTGATCAGAGAGGTATTATGGAATTACAATAGATCTGAAAATCTACAATTCAAAGTTGTATTAATGAAATATCATTTACTATTTTATTTTTACCATTGATTCAAAAAATCTCTTAACAAAGTAGGATTTAACCATCCTTATTATATTGAGATACATCCCAAGGAGTATCAAAAGGTTTTCATATCAACAGCATAGTGAATGCCAGGTCAAGTGATAAACTGTTAGTTTTAAATCCTCTAACAAGGTCACACTTAACAATGTGTTTGAAACCCTTAACAAGGTTGGCTCTTCAATGAGCTCATTTTAGAAGAGTGAATTTTTTGGGTTACCGGTCCCAAGTGGTTTTTCCCTTAACATGGTTTCCACGTTAAAAATCCATGTGTCAAATGTGTATATGGTTCATTGCTTTGATGTTTTGTTTTACACATTACTAAAATAGGATTGATCATTAAACACTAAGTAATTTACTGATATTCGGTAAAGGTTAAGAATAGATAAAATGCTATTTGGTAAAGCTTAAGAAAAGGATAAATAGTATATTCACCAAGAAGTATATATTTGATAAAGGCATACATCTTGTAGGACTGAAGATAACTAGAGGTTTTATATTTGTGGTATAAAGTTTTGGTTGTATTATTGTATTAATTTTTTTGGCCACTCATTCACACCCCCCCCCTCTTGGTTATTCTAAAAATTGGTATAAGAGCTTGTGTGCTTGGAAGAGATTTTTAAGACTCAAGATAAATATCATAAGATGATCAAAAGGGATGTGCCTAAGTTGAACAAGGACAACTTTGCATCATGGAAAAGCAGGATAAGACTCCACCTATCAGGTATTGGAAATGATTTCACATAGTACTTGGATACTAAATTTGTTTTACCTACTGGACCTCTGACAGTTGATCAATTGAGAGAGAAGCATGAACACAATTATATGATGATGGAACTTGCTTCCTCAATCTCTGATGCTAAATTTGAAGATGTAAAATCATGCACCACTACAAAGAAAATTTGGGACAAACTCAACCTAGTACATGGAGGAGATAAAAATGTGTTGAGGGCTAAGGATGAAAGCGTAAGAGGAATGTTTGATGACCTAAGAATGAAGGAAGGAGAAAAAATACTCAGTACAAGTGTAGAATCAAAGAGGTTGTTAATGCTATCCAAGGAGTAGGAGGTGTACTTGAAGAAGAAACAGTGGTAAGTAAAATTCTCATAACCTTACTACCTATTTATGCTATTAGAGTATCTTCTATACATGAAATGAGATCAGTAGAAAATAACAATGTTACTGTAGATAGTTTGATTGGTAGAGTTATTTCATTTGAGATGAATAACTTTGACAACAATGTCTTACCAACTATTGAGTCTGCATTCAAATCTTATTTGAAAATAAGTAAATCAAGTCATAAACACACTATTAGAAATGATAGTGAAAGTGATAGTGATGAACAAGAAATTGATGAGATTGAAGCACTAATGGCTAGAATATTGCAGAGAGGCAAAGGTGGATACAAAGGTAAATTACCATTGGTATTTTTTAATTGCGAAGAGATTGGACACTTTGCTTCTAGATGCCCTAACAAAAGAAAAGAAGACATAAACAATGACAAATCTTGTGACAAGGATTTTGATAGAGGTGATGACCGAGATTACCAAAGTAACCAAAAATATGACAAGAGAGATAACTGAGACTACAAGGACAAAGGAAAGAAGGCTTGTTACCTGGCTGAGAACAAAGCTGAGAATACTGACACCAAATCTGATGAAGATATTGAGGTGGTAGTTGTTACTATGAAGGATGATTTAGATGAAGAAGAAATGTATGTTGAGACTACACTTATATCTAAGGTTAGTAAAAGTGATGTCTGGATTATTGATAGTGGTTGTACTCACCACATGACTGGAGACAAGAAAAAGTTTGAAACTTTTGAATATTATAATGGTGGATCAGTAAGAGTGGGTAATGACTCACCTTGTCCAGTTGAAGGTAAAGGAACAATCATGTTGAATAATATGATCAAATGTGAAAATGCATATTGGGTGAAAGGACTTAACTATAATCTATTGAGTGTTTAACAAATGAATAAAACAAGACACTGAGTTGCATTTGACAACAAAAGGCAAAGATCTAAGATTGAATCAGGAAGGTTGATCAGTATTGGTGAACAAATAAAAGGTAACCTATTCTATCTTGATGATATTAAGACCACTTGTTTATTGGCTAGAAATGAAGATATATGGTTGTGGCATAAAAGGTTACCTCATGTGAATTTTGAATCCATGGTTAGGATAATAAATAAAAGGAAAGTAATAGGCTTACCGAGCATGTCAAAGCCCGACCATGTAATGTGTAATAATTGTCAAAAAGGTAATATGAAAAAGTCTAGTTTCAAGAGAAGAACCTACACATCTAATTCTATTCTAGAGCTAGTCCATACTGACTTATGTGGACCAATGAGAACAAAGAGCTACTATAGTGATAGATACTTCATTCTATTTGTTGATGATTATTATAGAATAATGACTGTTATGTTCTTAAAAGAGAAATCAGAAGAATTCAAGATATTTAAATGGTATAAATCTATAGTGGAAAAACAAAGTGGAAAGTAATGATCTATAACTGATTGAATGTTTCAAGATGTTAAGTTGTCGATCACCAAGTCATAGAAAGTTAATGCAATGAATTAAATCAGTTAATGTATTGTATTGTCATTGATGTGAACTTGATATAATCTATATGGTCATGGACATACTTGTTGTGGGTCCATAACACACACCCTATTTTTTGGTCCTCTAACCATGGGGACCCCCCTCTTTTTGTCTTTTTTCCTTTTGTCATGTCTGCCCCTCGTAGAAATCCAATCAGCCACCGAAGAAAATTTGTTGAAACCAAGTCAAAGGAATGAAGAAGCTTTTTTCAACCTTTCGGCCTTTTGGAGGACTTAGGTACTCTAAAATGCCAAAATGGCCGAAAGACCGAAGACCCGACCCTTTCTATGTTTTTGGACTCTGAAAACGCTAAAAGGTTGAATACTTCTTTCTCCTCCGACATTTTTGGCCTTTCAGAATCCGAAAGTCCTGAGGCTACTGACGTCAGCCCACGGGTTATAAATAGAAGAGGCCTTCTTCTTTTTTTTAATCATTTTTCATTTTTTCTTATGCCCATGATTTTGTCTGCTCCTCCTCATCGACCGCTTCATCTTTTGAGACACCTGGTTGTCCTCCCACTCCTAGTTTGTTCGAGGTAGGTTCTTCTCGCTTTCCTTTGCTTCGTGTTTTGGAGTCTAGGTCTAGGGTTTGTTTTCATGCCTAGTGCCTATCCAGCCTAGGGCACTTCATTTATTTGTCTCGTCGGGCCTCTGTGCCTTTGTGTTTTGACAGGGATGCCCCTCCCTATTGGACCTAGGGTTTCCTAGTTTCTTTTTGTCTTAGGCCTAGGGTTTTGTGGTTTCATTGGTTGTGGCCCTTACCATAGGTTTTCAGCCTCCAAAAGGCTGAAAATGGATCTTCAACTCTTGCTAAAGTGTCGTGTCAGAATTTTCAGTCTTTTGGACATCAGAAAGGTCCAAAAGATTGAAAGGTCTGAAAAGGGTGAAAGTGAAACCTTCATTTGGACTTTCAGAGTTCCTCATCATTTTTAGACGTTCATCATTCCTAAGCAAGCACCTCTCAGTTTCAGACACCAAAAAGTATGACGGACTTTGTCCTTCCAATAAACCTTTTTGCACTTTCAGACTTTTCAGCCTCCAAAATAGTTTTTGGTGTCTGAAACCCTAAAAAACCTGAAAGTGCAAAAACTTACACTTAGCTGTTTATTCATCTCTCTTTGCCTGCTTTCCTAGTTTAAATTGTTTTTTCCTATTCAATAAGCTACTGATATTTGTCTTTTCTTGCAGGAATGACTAAACCAAAGACAACCTCCCCAATGAAGT
>MU223279.1:936284-963437 GCA_018584345.1 Thuja plicata | reverse complement strand
TCAATAAGCTACTGATATTTGTCTTTTCTTGCAGGAATGACTAAACCAAAGACAACCTCCCCAATGAAGTATCAATACAAGGGGAATCCCCCTAGTTCAAAGGTGGGAAACAAGCACAGTGAGATAATAGATACCAATATCAGGAATGTAGATTGGAATGAATTCTTGACTCAGTGCTCCTAGCCAGCAAATAGATCTGATGATTGCACCACATTAGTGCTATACGGGCTAGTGAATGCAGCCGCACACCCAGTGGATGTTTCATATTCAGAATTGATCGTCACCCTAGCTCATCACTACGATTCAGATAAGAGGGTGGTAGTAAACTCAGAGGATCAGGTGGTACTGGACATTAGGCCGGATGTCATTGAGCACATTTTCCACCTTCACAAAGGCAAAGACAAGTTCTATGACTTCTATATTGAAAAGGAGACCAAGTGGTTTGGTAATAGGGAGCAAGCCATACACGAGATGATGAATAGAGACTACCTCAAGCAGACACTTCCTAAGAACAAATTGGACAAGATAGACCTCTGAAGAGGTTATATGAAGGATGACATCCAAGCAGCTATAACATTGATAAGACGGGTGTATGGGTTACCTCAATCCACTCAAATAAAACACTAGCTGATCCTATTGATAGAAAGGATCCAAGAATGGAAGGCAAGATTTGACTAGGGCACTATTATTAGTGACAATCTAGACGAGCAATTGACAGCAGCAAGGCATAATCCCAAGTTTTACATGAGCACTTATGTGGTGTATCTACTAGCTGCACAGGTAGATTATACTGGCCTCACCAAGAGGGGAAGTCTAAATGATCCAAATGCATGGCCCCACCTTGTATACCCACAGCTGGTAAAAGGAGCGAACATGCCAGAGGATTCCCCTGATTACAGGATAGTCAACAATGCATTCATATTCGCAGTCATCTGATCTATTGAAGGTGACTTTGCTAAAAGAATGTCAGAAGAACCTGCTGCTAAGGTACAGGACATTGGGGCCTATTTTATCTAGTTTAGGACATTCACATACATTAGGATAGCCGGATCAACCTTGCAACCAAAGAAGCTGCCCAGGTACCCATCCGATTGGATAATTGTACTAGAGATGGCTAGACAGCTCACAGATGCATATGAACATATAAAACATAAAAAGAAGCACTATTGGGAATTTCCTATTTCTTTGGGACCATACATGCTGCAAGACATGAAAGTGTGCAAATCTTTGGCTTTTGAATGGGATGATTGTCCCTTACAGTTCTATAAAACAATGCGAGCCCATTTTGATCCCATAAGTACTTACAGCCACATTATTGGCAAATTCTACATACATGAGCCACATTTGGAGGATCATTGGATAAACTACATAGATGATCATAAGGTTAGGATCTAGGAATATTGCAGAATGAACCTCACTCTAGAAAAAGAGGTATTAAAGGTTTCGATTTCCTCAAAAGTTTGGGAATGTTGATTCAGATGAGGTCTTAGAGGACATTTACACAAAAGATAAGGTATATGACCGGCCAATCATTAATGCAGAGGTGGAAAAGGATGAAAATGATGACATGGAATTTTGGGTGAGGCATGTGATAAAGACCACCATAACTTGGATCAAGAAGCCACAAAAAATGAGTCTGATCCCGATGAAAACATTGATCGAGCCCTCAAGGAAACTAGAAAATAGTGAGGGGAGAAGTCAACAGCTCCTAAGTACAAGAAAGCTCCCCCTCAAAAGCCAAGAATGGTGTATGGTCATGAACAACCACTTGAATATGGCTCTAATCCCAGGCCCAAGAAAACTAGAATGACAGGCCAGATTGACCCACTAGCAGGGTTGTCACAACCCCAATCAGGTGAAGGCCTATCTAACTCTGGCCAATCTCCCCCCACTACTGAGAAGAAAACATATAAGAGGAAGAAGAGTTATGAATCTCCGTAGTTGGAAAAAGTACAAGAAGGGTCTGAGGAAGTAGAAGAAGATGAGCCCCTAGTTTGAAGAATGAGATTACAAAAAAGGAGAGAAAAGGAAACTACCAAGAAACATAAAGAAGATACCAAAGAATAGGATAATTCTTTGGATGCCTTAGGATCGGATGAGTTTATGCTTTCTGATTTTGAAGGACTTGAAGGCTTTTCAGATCATGGCCAATATATAGACACTAAAGCTCCATCACTTATTCAGCACTAGGTAATCCTCACTCAACCACCGGTGAGCTCTAGTTCCACTCAAGAGCCTAAGGTACAGGATAGTGGGATAGCCCAAGTCACTACTATAGATCATATGGCAGGGAAAATACTGATTTCTACTCCACCATCTCATGTTCCTACTCCACCATCTTCTCTACCACCTCCAATTCCTACTTCACCACCATTAACTCCAACCCCAACACCTACTCCTATGCCAAATCTTCCCTACTCTACTACCATTCTCCCATATCCCACTCCAACCATATCAAAACCTACTCCATCAACATAAATCCCTTCAATATGTGCCACCCAAGTTTCCAAAGAAACAGTGAGTACTAAAGACACATCACCTTTCTAGACCATGCTAGAGGCCATGATCGGTCTTAGGTCAAAGGTATCAATTGACACTTCCACTGAAGAGGCTCCAGACAAAGAAGGGGGAAAAGTGGTGACAGAACAAGGTGAGGTAGAGGGGGAGAAGAAAGAAGGTGAAATGGATGTGGATACAGAAGGAGGGAGCGAACAAGAAAGAGGGCAGGAGAAGGAATCAAAGAGAGAAATAACGCCAAAAGTACCATGCTTAACTTCAATCCTCAAGGTTGCACCATATGAACTTGTAACTGCATCTGGAAAACCTACTTGGTTTACCAAGGAGATAAAACCCAGGAAGAGAACTTACACTAATGAATTGGATGGAGAGGATACAAGTATGGTCTCTGTGAGGCAAGCCTTCTACCAGGCAGAAATCAATGTACCTGCAAGGACCATGTCATATGTGACTCAGGACACTGGGGGTCATTGGAAAGCCCAGATAGCTATCCCACCCCCAAGAACTTCTTAGATAATAGGCTTGTCAGAAGGCTATACATTCAAGGAGGTGGATTTGGGAAAACCTACCAAAGAAGGGAGCAAGACACTAGCAACTCTAGGGCTCAAGCACACTTTGGGGTTCATGAATAAAGATGAAGAAACCATCAAAACTTTAATGGACCAAAATGAAGCGTTAAAAGGATTCATTCAAAAGATGGTGGGTCCTATTGACCCAAATTGTTTAGAGGCTTCATTACAAGCCATATTAAATAAAAAGGCTGCACAAGATTTGCCGGCACGTGTGACTCCTTCCTTCATCCAGGCAACTGCTGATTGGAAAAATAACTATGAACAATCTGGAGAGAAGTCTATCCCATTGATATTCAGGCTGTACCAGACTATATTGGTCGAGGCCAATTCACTAATTGACCTGGTGGAAAATGATGGGGGTATAGATTTAGAGGTAATTAAGTGGGAAGCAACCCTCTAGGATTTGGAGATAATCCAAAAGCAACGCTTCTGAATTTTGGTAAAAGTCTATGAAGGCAAAGAATTGGACAATTTTAAGGCATGGAGTGAACAAATGAACAAAATAGTTAAGGTCTACAAGAAATACTAGGCCCTTATAGCTGACAAGCGAGAGGAGGTAATAAAATGGATCAAAGATATAGATACTTTCTTCACAGGGTTCAGCCTCAACATCTATCGGGATGAAAACAAACAGGCTCTATGTCCTTCCAAAGAGGTAGTCCAACAAGTCAAAGACATTCTAGCTAGAGTTAATACCAAGGAGGCCCTATAGAAACTATTTTATCTGAAAGAGGAAATACAAAGAATGTCACTGCATGAAGAAGAGACCACGTTCTTCACTTCTGAATTAGCTATCTTCAGAAAGAAGCAAGATCGAAGGGTCACCAAGATAAGAAGGAAAGAGATCAATTTTGAAGAAGTTCAGGAGATAGTTCAGAGGCTCCGGGAAGCTCACCCAGAGGTCTTTCCTGGATAAAGCTCCAAGGTCCAATTACCAGGTGGACGGGGCAAGATTTTCACACTTGGCTAAATTTCTACTAAGGTAGAGTTTTTGGCCTTTCGGCCCCTGACATCTCGGCCTTTTGGCCCCAAAAGAAAGGAGTATATTTTTTTGGCCTTTCAACCTTCGAAAATTTTGGCCTTTTGGCCTCTTCAAGTTTTTTTGGCCTTTCGGCCCATGACAAGTCTAAATTTTTGGGACCTCCAAGTTTGAAGATTTTGAAAATCACTTGGGAAATTTTAAAGGCATTGAAGTTTCAGGGTAGAGGTCGGGGTCCAAAAAACATGGGGTTTCCAGTGAGGTCACTTTTCCAAACACCAGTTAGACTCCAGATCAAATTAATGGACAACTTGAGTTCATTTTGGAAAGACTAAAGGTTTCCTATCAGTTCCACCACCAGAGATAGCCCTAGATGAAGAATCCAAGAAGAACCACAAGAATTGAGAAGAAGACTCCAAGTTCACAGAAGAAGCTTACCTCCTCTTTCTTTCTTTTCTTGGCAAATTTTGCCCTTTTTGCATGAGAAAATGGATTGTAAATGGGTTGAAGAATCGATGCAAGTTACATAGTATTAGTTAGTAGTAGTTTCCCCTCTGCAAAGTTCTAGTTTTAGCTATTATTATTTAGTTTAGACTCTCTGATGCCCTTACTCTAAAAATCAGAGTTGTAGATCAAAACTCTATATATTGTAATCAAAAAGCAATGTAAAAGGGCCGACTTCTTAATACAATAAAGATCTACATTGGGTGCTTCATTCATGGTGTGTGAATTACTGCTATCTATGTGAATTTATTGAATGTATGCATGCATTATTCTTTATTTTCAGAGAGCTCTTTTTATTGTTGTGTTTTGAATTTGTGCTACCTTTAGTTGGAGTTTGTTGATGTATATCTACCTTGTTGTGATGAATGTGTGGAGGATGCTATCTTTGGGCTTAACGATAAATCTATCTTGTGGGTGCGCACATCTTGGTGGCTATGCAATTTGATAGATTTTGAATATCTCGTACGAGTAAAACATATCTTTTTCTCTAAACACTTGCATCTGTGGAGTAGTGAATCATGACGTGGTCTGATTCATGCTTCGTGGGTTGTTCCAAATTCCTCCGGCATTCAATTTGCAAGGAAGGGTTTACAATGGTTTATGTCCTTAGGATTTTACTTTTCTTTACAATTCGCTGCCTTTCTTGTTACCCTCATCTCTTTAAATTTTGTCTTGAAATTCTGAAAATCGTTATCTCAAAAAATACAAAATTGCATGTTATTTACCATACCCATACTTGTTAAAATGGAAAATACCAAAAAAGAAACTAAAATTATTTTGCAGTTTGTTGTCTAGAATGTACCAGCAAAGGCCTCCTCATGAACAATCACATTTATCTTCAACTGAGTAACCAAGCAGGTTGTGACCCGACCCCGAAGAACCTTGGGAATAACTCTGTTATTCTTTCAAGAGAGGAAATCGAATCTCAAGATCCTAGCAATTTGGCTTGTGTCAAAACAATGCTCAACAGAAGTGGTGCTAGAAGGAGGGCCTCAAGATCCAAAAGATGGATAATATTGGATGTTTCTCTCTAGAGAAATTTGAGCATGTGCTTAGATCATCTCCAAAAAGAGGCAAGTTCCTTGAACTCACTCACCACCGAAGAGTTTACAGTGACAAGGGTAAAGAAAAAGATAAATCTTCTCATCTTGTCATACCTCAAAATCCTCTTGGACAACAATCACACATCGCTGCCCCAAATATTACCACAGCCATCAATCAAAATCAGAACTTGCCAAATCAATATTTGCAGCAACCTCGTCCAATGGCCTTTTTCGCTAATGTGACAATATCACCTTTGAACTTTGTTGGGAAGCTCTATGAGTTACGTAAAAATCTAGAGAAGTTTTGTACATGGTTCATATATGGCGAATCTAGGACAGCAGTTGAACACATCCATGCCTTTAAATAAATTTGCAACTGTAAAGAGATTTCCAACCAAGATGTTGTATATCGTCTGTTCCCATACACTCTGGGAGAGTTTGCATACAACTGGTACCTAAACCTACCACAAGGGTTTATCTCCATATGGAACGAATTTGAAACCAAGTTCCTCAATCAATTCAAATTGTATGTTGATCCTGCTGTGACACATCACCAATTCATAACCACAAGGAAAGATCCTAAGGAGCCCATTGTCATGTTTAATCATCATTTCCACAAAATGCACCAGAAGCTGGAAGCTCCTTACACTATACTAGATTAGGCTTTCATACAAGTTTACTTAAAGGCTTTAGATCCATTTACCTTGATCTTTCTAAGAAGACTTCCCTCGGTGGATAGAGACATGATTGAAAAGGTGTACAATGAAGCCATCACTTTCACTCAGCAAATGGATCCACAAGAAGGAAGCTATGTGGCTACACCCATCATGAGTAATCTTGCTGTCCCACACCCATTTGCAGTGAATAATCAAGCCTTGGCTAGCCACCTACCTATGCTAAATCCTATACCGGCACAACCATGTACAACTGTGCCTCCATCTATTACTTAGCAGGCTATAAACCTCATACAATGGCATTTGTAGAACAAAGGGTTGTATCCCAAAATGAGCCTGATGCTCTCATAGATTCTAAGTTAGATGTCATAAAGAAGACTTTATCACAAATCACTAGTGAAGTTACCAGAATGAAGCTAAACCCACCCCAAAATTAGGGTGGATACCAATGAACGTCTGCTATTCCAAATACATACCCTCAGAATCCAAATAGGGGTTTTAATGTATACAGAAACAACAACATGCAGGAGAAACTAGTTGGGAAGCAAAGGCCAAACCGGCCATGGAACACTAGACCAAATAATGGCAGCATCCCAGTAGACAATGCCAATACTTATGAGGCTTCAGAGGCCAATTTTGTTGGGGCTCCAATTAGGCATCAAGACAATAATGGATATGCGAACAACTCCCAAGACCACTACACCCAGAGTCTAGAGGGGCCCCTGGTGAAATTCAATGCTATGGTGTTTGATTCCTATGAGTCTCGAAAGGAGGGAGGCCCAGAAGCCTATACGGGAGAAGATGAATTCGTGTTACCTTTTCAGAGAGAAAGTGAGCCTAAATATTCTAAGGTGCATGCCTTCCAAAATGATCAGCAAAACTCATATAACCTCCAGAGTAGAAAGGAACCCCTCACCGATGGCATACCTCCAAGAAAACAACCAACTCCACCAGATCCTCGGGCTAGTAACAATCCCATACCTCCTATGATAAGTACATATGCTAGCTACTGAGGAACAACCTAATCAAATGACAAGTACAATGTAGTAGATGAAATCAAGAAAACTAAAGTGAACATCTCTATGTTCAAACTATTGTAGGGCTTCCCATCTCAAAAGGAAGCCCTTTTAAGATCCTTCGATCATTCAAAACCTAGCCCGTCAACCAACAGCACTAGGGCACCCATGTCCAATGTCAACACATCTTAGGCATTCCCAGCAGTATTCATAGATAGGACAAAGATCCCTGCATTCCTACTCAGCCTGCGGATGTTCAGAAAAAACCTACATAATTGCCTAATTGATTCAGGAGCCTCATGCAATGTTATGCCCCTATCAATTTGCCAAAAGTTGGGGATGGTGTCCTAAGTAACAAATCAGGAGGTCATACAATTATACAAAACCAAGGTCAAAGTAATTGGTGTGCTCAAAGACATACACATTCAACTAGTCACAGATCCCTGGATACAAGAATGCATTGATATACACATAGTGGACATCCCCGAGACTTATGGGATGTTGCTAAGTCAAGAATGGACCAAGTGCTTAAGAGGATGGATCTCTACAGATTTCACCCAGCTTTGGCTACCTTGGAGAGGTTTGAACAACCAGATCAAGATAGATGCAAAGCCAAAGTTGAAGAGGATGATCACCAAATACAATGCCCCGAATGAAGTCTTGTTCACTCAAACCGATTTGGGCACTTATCGATTAGATGACGTTTTCATGTTTCAAATCTGAGAAGGCGAAGAGTCAGACCATAGTCCTGTCCAAGGTCTCCTAGAGCTGAATATTGGTGATGAAATCTTCCAAAGTTTCATCAATAGCACAATAGCTAGCCTACGACATCTGGGTCAAGACGTAGATCCCAACATCTTATTGCTACCTGGATATTGCCGATTACATCAGGCTACTCATTCTGAGTTTACATGCCCTAGTTCTCAAGAAGCATTGTCACAAGTGTTGGCTCAAATTGCCCAACAAAATAAGCTACCAGAAGAACTGACAATAAGAGAATATGTACTTGGGATAGAAGACAAGAACAACACTACACCAGATATGGATATCCTAGTCCTTGCAAACAGTTCACCTCAAGATCAAGATAGTGGGTCAGATTCTGAAGATAGAAGCCCTGCCCTGAACATGCTTAGTGACTGGAGTACCTCGAATGACGGAGCATGTCCCCCTTACAAGGGAATAATGGAAGATAAAGGTGATGAAGATGACAAACTCCCCAAACCTAGGCACACTCAGCATATAGGAGAATTAACTTCTTCTGACAGTGATGGAGAGAGGGGCTGAAAACCAAGGACCAAGGGTTTCTCTAAGAAAAGCACAACCAAACCAAGCCCTACTAAACCACCCCAGGTGTGGAAACTACACTTTGATGGTTCCAAATGAAAACAAGGAGCAGGTGCAAGAATCAAATTGATAAATCTAAGAGGTAAGTCTTTCTATGCTACTTATAGATTGTAGTTTCTTTGTACTAACAATGTTGCAGAATATGAAGCGCTGGTTCACAGACTCCTCCTAGCTCACAAGAAAGGAATCAAAATCTTAATGGTGGAAGGAGACTCGCAATTGGTTGTAAATCAGATCTGTATCCAGTATACTTGCAATGATAAGAGGCTCTTAGCCTACTGAAATAGGGCATGGGATCTGATCAATGACTTTGACGCTTTCAACATCAAAACCATCCCAAGAAGAAAGAATGTTGTTGATGACACATTGGCTGTCTCAACCAGTTCACTACATCCAATGGAAAAATCTAAACTAAATAAATTCTCAGTTGAGCTTGTTGCAGCCCTGGCCATTCTGGACAATATCACTAACTTTCAAGTCTTCCAAGATGATCAACATATCTTAGAGTTTATCATGTGTGCTGGCATGTTTGAAAAGCAGATCATTGATGAGGAGAAAGAAGGTGAGGAAATAGCTAAGCCTGAAGAGCCTGATGATCACAACATCACGAACCTAAAGACCAATGCCATACCCAAGGGAATGGTAAAACTAGAGAGTATTTTTGATAGCGATAAGACTGCTGTAAGAAGATGCCCCGATGTAACACCTGATGGTAAATAATATGACACCTACAACCTGGGCACAGAAGAAGAACCGAGAGAAGTCCACATTAGAAAGGTGGGAACCAAGGAAGAAAGGAGAAAATGGTCCAACTTCTCATAGAATATTGAGATGTCATAGCATGGAGTTATGAATAATTAAAAACATATGACACCTCAATCATAGTGCACAACATCCCTTTGAAGCCAGATTCTAAGCCTTTCAGAGAATGACAAAGACCCATGAATCCCACTATGGAGCCCTTAATCCAAAAGGAAGTCCAAAAGCTGCTCGACACCAGGATCATCTTCCTGATTCAACATTCTACATGGGTTGCAAACCTAGTACATGTAAGGAAGAAGACTAGAGAAATTAGGCTATGCGTAGACTTCCGAAACCTCAACAAGTCCTCTCAAAAGGATAATTATCCGCTCCCATCTCTAGACAAAGTTCTGTAGAAGGTTAATGGATCTCATATGATGTCATTCTTGGATGGCTAGTCTGGGTACAATCAGGTAATGGTACAAGAAGAGGATAGGCTGAAAACAACATTCACCACTAAATGGGGAACTTTCACCTATCGACATATGCCTTTCGGGATGATTAATGTTGGAGCCACCTTCCAGAAAGCAATGGACATAGCTTTCAAGGGATTAGTTGGAATGTAAATTATCATCTACATGGATGATCTCACAGTCTACTCAAAACTAAGAGCTGACCACATAAGCGACCTCAGAAAATGCCTCTAGAGGTGCAGAGAATTTGGAATCTCCCTCAACCCCAAGAAATGCGTGTTCAGGGTAACTGAAGGAAAGATCTTGGGGCATATCATCTCCAAAAAGGGGATATCCACTGACCCCAAAAGGGTGGAGGAAATCCTAAAATTGGCACCGCCTCATAGCCGCAAGGAACTAAAATCTTTCTTTGGAAAGATCAACTTCATCATAAAATTCATCAGTGGCTTCACAGAAATCGTAAAACCATTGAACGACATGCTCAAGAAAGATTCCAAGATTGAATGGACTCTCCTAGCTAAGAAGTCTTTCGAAGAGATTAAGAATGCCATTGCCACAACACCAGTCCTAGCCAGTCTTGACTACACCATCCCTTTCAAGGTCTGCTCTTTCATGTCAAAACACTCATGCATAGGCATTCTCATGCAAAAGAAAAATAGTGAAGATGAGAGGCCCATCGCCTTTATGAGTTGCCCTTACAAAGATGCTAAGCTCAGATACCCAAACCTAGATAAGCAGTCATTTGCTCTTGTCAAGGTGGTGAAGAAATTTAGACATTATATTTTAAGGAGTAAAGTCATTGGGATAGTTCCAGACATGGTAGTTAAATCCCTCTTGATGCAGAATGAGCTAGGAGAATGGAGAGGAAAATGGATGGAAATTCTCCAAGAGTTTGACCTAGAAATCCAATCAATGAAGTTGGTAAGTGGCCAGGGCCTGACAAAGTTGATCTTTGAGTTTGAAGAAGGTTTGTTCTGCCAAACATACACCGACCAAGGCATGATCACGGATGTATGGTACCAACACATAGTGTATTATCTGTTGTAGAATCACTGCCCTGAAGAAATGAATAGTTCCCAGAGAAGAGCTTTAAAGATCAAAAGCAGCTCTTACATGCTAAAGAGTGGACAACTCTACAAATGCAATTACGAGGGTTTGTACTTAAGGTGTTTGGACAGAATGGAGGCAACATAAATACTGGTGGACTTTCATGACAAATACAGAATGGGACACAGATCAGCGGAGGCCATTGCTCACCAAATCCTGAGGGCAAGGTATTTTTAGCCTACAATATTTAAAGATACCAATGAGCACGTGAGATCCTGCCACACTTGCCAAACTAGTGCATCTCGAGAGAGAAATCCAGCGATGCTCTTACAACCAGTCTATGAGGTACACCCATTTTCCCAATGGGGCTTGGATTTTGTTGGAGTGATTAACCCCCCTTCATCTACAGGAGATAAGTTTATCTTGATAGCTACTGACTATTGCACACATTGGATAGAAGCGCAAGCACTAAAGAATTATACTATAGAAGTCGTGACCCAATTTGTGGAGGAGCGCATCATAACTAGGTTTGGGATGCCATTCTATCTGGTATGTGATAATGCCCCCTCTTTCTCTTCAGCCTCACTCACACAATGGGCCTTCAAAAACTAGGTAATCCTCAAGTTCTCTTCAAATTACTATTCACAAGGCAATGGTGTAGCAGAGTCTACAAACAAAAATCTGACAATAGTGATCAAACACCTCCTGGATGACAACCCCAAGGACTGGCACACGCACCTGAAATATGCTTTATGGACTGATCGCGTAAGGATCAAGAACAACCTGGGGACGTCTCCATATCAACTAGTCTACAACTTGCAACCAGTCTTTCCTATGAACCTAAAGATCCCAATTCTGAGATTCATGGACCAATACGTAGGGGAGGAATATCGGGTACAAGTCAGACTCATGAATCTCCAAAAACTAGAGGAGAAACAAACTTTTGCCCTGGAACATGTATCAAAGCATCACGCTATAGTCAAAAGGTGGTTTGACAAGAGAGATACCATCAAAGCCTTCAGGATCTCTGACCTTGTCCTCATGTGGGATAAGGCAAAATAAAAGTGAGGCAGCCACACCAAGTTCCAAAGACTGTGGATAGGCCCTTACCAAATATCAGAGATCTTGAGGGAGAAAACTTTTAGGATCAGCACATTGGACGGAGAGTTGACCCCATTGCCGATTAACAGGAAATTCCTCAAACATTACTTTGGATCCTAAGAGGGACTTTCTTTTGTCCCTTGTACCATAGTCACTTTTGCATTTTTGTCTTTTTTCCTTGTTGTCCTCGCCGTCAGTCCTTTCTTCCACTCGTGTTTGTTCTTTTCTTTTTTCGGGGCTTGTTTTGTTGTTTTGGGTCAGTGTGTTTTGGGTCCAGTCCAAGGTGTTCTACAAGAGGAGAAGAGGTATTTCTTAGTCAAATTTCTCCAAGGATACATGCAGCGTAAGAGAACCTTGCCAAAAGACAAAGTAGTGATGATTATAATTGACAGACAAGGAGGAGTTCAAAGTTTGGTCATCCTGATCACAAGACACATTAAGGTACAACACCAGAGGGCATTGGTTTCTAGGGAATTTTTTCAGTTGTAGCCAGCCTGAGTGCATAGGTTTGGGTACCCACCAATCCTAGAAACCCAAGTCTGAACTGAATGCGAAGGTAATAACAAAAGAAAGAAGAGCCAAAAAGGGAAAGCAAAAGAAACACTCAAAAGAAAAGTGCCCCAAAGAGTTCATGAGTGAAAATTCTAGGCAACACTGCCTAATCGTTGCCTAGATCAGAGGTTATGGACCTGAATGCATGGAAAAAACTAACATCCAAGGCTTGATACATCTCCAAGCAAACAGAAGGAACAAAAATGATTTTCCAAAAGACGAAGCTCTCACAAAGAAAGAAAGTTATAGCCTAGCAGGTAGAACGGACTTGGCTGATTATGACAACCTCTACTAGGGCTATGGACGTCTGGTTAGCAGTAGAGAAAGCTTATACTTGGGACTCAGGGAAAATTTTTTTGGGGCTATGAATGCCTAACTGGAAGGAAAGCTCTTTCCAGGAAGCCTTGGTTTATTTGGCAAAGGTTGGGAATAGCTAGCAAGTGTCTTGGTTATCAAAACCAAAGGTCAAGAAATGAAAACACATGAACACACATAGGGAAACTAATGGAAGAACCTCAGATTGGAGGTCATTGAAGAATTGTTGACTCCACCACCTCATGGTTCTGTTCTACAAAGCTACTTTCCAGAAGAGTGTTGATGATAAAGAAATGCCTTGGTCATTGCTCCTTTTGTTGGGGCTATTTGTTGTGGGTCCACAACACACACCCCATTTTTTGGTCCTTTGACCATGGGGACCCCCCTCTTTTTCTCTTTTTGCCTTTTGTCATGTTCGCCCCTCATAGAAATCTAGTCAGCCACCAAAGAAAATTTGTTGAAACCAAGTCAGAGGAAGGAAGAAGCCTTTTTCGGCCTTTCGGCCTTTCATAGGACTTAGGTACTCCAAAATGCCGAAATGGTCGAAAGGCTGAAGACCCAGACCTTTTAGTGTTTTCAGACTCTGAAAACACCGAAAGGCCGAAGACTTCTTTCTCCTCCAACATTTTTGGCCTTTCAGAGTCCAAAAGTCCTGAGGCCGCTGACATCAGCCTGTGGGTTATAAATACAAGAGGCCTTTTTTTTAAAATCACTTTTTTATTTTTGCTTCTGCCCATGATTTTGTCTGCTCCTCCTTGTTGACCACTTCAGCTTCTGAGCTATCTGGTTGTCCTCCCGCTCCTAGTTCATTCAAGGTAGGTTCTTTTCACTTTCCTTCGCTTCATGTTTTTGGGTCTAGGTCTAGGGTTTGTTTTCATGCCTAGTGCTTATCCAGCCTAGGGCACTTTGTTTCTTTGTCTCATCGGGCCTCTGTGCCTTTGTGTTTTGATAGGGATGCCCCTCCCTATCAGACCTAGGGTTTCCTAGTTTATTTTTGTCTTAAGCCTAGGGTTTTTTGATTTCATCGGTCATGGCCCTTGTTGTAGGTTTTTGGCCTCCGAAAGGCCAAAAATAGATCTTCAACTCTTGCTAAAGTGTCGTGTCAGACTTTTTGGTCTTTCAGACATCCAAAAGGTTCAAAAGACCAAAAGGTCTGAAAAGGCCAAAAGTGAAACCTTTGTTTGGACTTTTAGAGTTCCTCATTATTTTCAAACGTTTGACGTTCCTAAGCAAGCACCTCTCAGTTTTGGACGCTGAAAAGTCTGACGGACTTTTTCCTTCCAATAAACCTTTTCATACTTTTAGACTTTTCGGCCTCCAAACTAGTTTTCAGTGTCTGAAACCCCAAAAATCCTGAAAGTGTGAAAACTTACACTTAGCTATTTATTCAGCTCTCTTTGCTTGCTTTCCTAGTTTAAATTGTTTTTTCCTATTCAATAAGCTACTGATATTTTTCTTTTCTTGTAGGAATGACTGAACCAAAGACAACCTCCCCAATGAAGTATCAATACAAGGGGAATCCCCATAGTTCAAAGGTGGGAAACAAGCACAGTGAGATAACAGATACCAATATCAAGAATGTAGATTGGAATGAATTCCTGACTCAATGCTCCCAGCCAACAAATAGATCATATGATTGCACCACATTAGTCCTATCTGGGCTAGTGAATGCAGCCGCACACCCAGTGGTTGTTTCATCTTCAGAATTGATTGTCACCCTACCTCATCACTACGATTCAGATAAGAGGGTGGTAGTAAACTCAGAGGATCATGTGGTACTGGACATTAGGCCGGATGTCATTGAGGACGTTTTCCACCTTCACAAAGGCATAGACAAGTTCTATGACTTCTATATTGAAAAGAGGACCAAGTGGTTTGGTAACAAGGAGCATGCCATACACGAGATGCTGAAAAAAGACTACCTCAAGTAGCCGCTTCCTAAGAACAAATTGGACAAGATAGACCTCCAAAGAGGTTATATGAAGGATGACATTTAGGCAGCTATAAAATTTATAAGCTAGGTGTATGGGTTACCTTAATCCACTCAACTCAAACACTGGGTGATCCTATTGATAGAAAGGATCCAAGAATGAAAGACAAGATTTGACTGGGGCACTATTATTAGTGACAATCTGGATGAGCAATTGACAGCAGTAAGGCATAATCCCAAGTTTTACATGAGTACTTACATGGTGAATCTACTAGCTCCATGGGAAGATTATCTTGGCCTCACCAAGAGGGGAAGTCTAAATGATCCAAATGCATGGCCCCACCTTCTATACCCGCAGTTGGTAAAAGGAGTGAAAATTCCAGAGGATTCCCCTGATTACAGGATAGTCGACGATGCATTCATATTCGTAGTCATCCGATCTTTTGAAGGTGACTTTGCTAAAATAATGTCAGAAGAAGATATTGCTAAGGTAAGGGCCATTGGGGCCTATTTTATCCAGTTCAGGACATTCACATACATTAGGATAGCTGGGACAACCTTGCAACCAAAGAAGTTGCCCAGGTACCCATTTGATTGGATAATTATACTGGAGATGGCTAGACAGCTCGTAGATGCATATGAACATATAAAACATAAAAAGAAGCACTGCTGGGACTTTCCTATTTCTTTGGGACCATACACGCTGCAAGACATGAAAGTGTGCAAATCTTTGGCTTTTGAATGGGATGATTGTCCCTTGCAATTCTATAAAATAGTGCGAGCCCATTTTGATCCCATAGGTACTTACAGCCACATTATTCGCAAATCCTACATACATGAGCCACATTTGGAGGATCATTGGATAAGCTACATAGATGATCATGAGGTTAGGATCTAGGATTATTGTAGAATGAACCTCGCTCTGGAAAAAGAGGTATTAAAGGTTCCTATTTCCTCAAAAGTTTGGGAATGTGATTCAGATAAGATCTTAGAGGACATTTACACAAAAGATAAGGTATATGACTGGTCAATCATGAATGTAAAGGTGGACAAGGATTAAAATGATGACATGGACTTTTGGGTGAGGCATGTGATAAAGACCACCATAACTTGGATCAAGAAGCCACACAAAATGAGTCTGATCCTGGTGAAAACATTGATGGAGCCCTCAAGGAAAGTAGAAAAATAGCGAGGGGAGAAGTCAAAAGCTCCTAAGTACAAGAAAGCTCCCCCTTAGAAGCCAAGAACCATGTATGGTCATGAATGACCAGTTGAATATGGCTCTAATCCTAGGCCCAATAAAAATAGAATGATAGGCCAGATCAACCCACCAGCAGAGTAGTCGCAACCCCAATCAGGTGAAGGCCTGTCTACCTTTGGCCAATATCCCCCCACCGCTGAGAAGAAAACATATAAGAGGAAGAAGAGTTCTAAATCTCCACAGTTTGAAATGGTACAAGAAGGATCTGAGGAAGCAAAAGAAGATGAGCCCCTAGTTCGAAGAATGAGATTACAAAAAAGGAGAGAAAAGGAAACTACCAAGAAACATAAAGAAGATCCCAAAGAATAGGATAAGCCTTTGGATACCTTAGGATCGAATGAGTTTATGCTTTCTAATTTTGATGGACTTGAAGGCTTTTCAGATCACAGCCAAGATATAGACACTAGAGCTCCATCACTTATTCAGCTCAATGTAATCCTCACTCAACCACTCATGAAATTCACCAACCCTTCAGTGAATGTCCCTGCTACACGAGTGAGCTCTAGTTCCACTCAAGAGCCTGAGGTACAGGATAGTGGGATAGCCCGAGTCACTAATATAGATCATATGGCAGGGAAAATACCGATTTCCACTCCACCATCTCATGTTCCTACTCCACCATCTTCTCTACCACCTCCAATTCCTACTCTTCCACCATTGAATTCAACCCCAACGCCTACTCCTACGCCAAATCTACCCTACTCTACTACCATTCTCCCACTCTACCATATCAACACCTACTCCACCAACATCAATCCCTTCAACATGTGCCACCTAGGTTTCCAAAGAAGCAGTGAGTACTAAAGACACATCACCTTTCCAGACCATGCTGGAGGCCATGACTGGTCTTAGGTCAAAGGTATCAATTCACACTTCTGCCGAAGAGGCTCCAGAAAAAGAAGGGGGAAATGTGGTGATAGAATGAGGTGAGGTAGAGGGGGAGAAGGAAGAAGGGGAAATGGATGTGGATATAGAAGGAGGGAGAAAACATGAAAGAGGGTAGGAGAAGGAATCAAAGAGAGAAATAACACCGGAAGTACCATGCTTAACTTTAATCCTCTAGGTTGCACCATATGAACCTGTAACTGCATTTGGAAAACCTACTTGGTTTGCCAAGGAGATAAAACCTAGGAAGAGAACTTACACCAATGAATTGGATGGAGAGGATACAAGTATGGTCTCTGTGAGGCAAGCCTTCCACTAGGCAAAAATTAATGTACCTGCAAGGACCATGTCATATGTGACTCAGGACACTGGGGGTCATTGGAAATCCCAAATAGCTATCCCACCCCCAAGAAATTCTTAGATACAAGCTCATCAGAAGGCTATACATTCAGGGAGGTGGATTTGGGAAAACCTACTAGAGAAGGGAGAAAGACACTAGCAGCTCTAGGGCTCAAGCATGCTTTGGGGTTCATGAATAAAGATGAAGAAACCATCAAAACTTTAACGGACCAAAATGAAGTGTTAAAAGGATTCATTCAAAAGATGGTGGGTCCTATTGACCCAAATTGTTTAGAGGCTTCATTAGAAGCCATATTAAATAAAAATGCTACACCAGATCTGTCAGCAGGTGTGACTCCTTCCTTCATCCAACCAAGTGCTGATTGGAAAAATAGCTTCAAACAGCCTGGAGAGAAGGCTATCCCATTGATATTCAGGCTATACCAGACTATATTGGTCGAGGTCAATTCACTAATTGACCTGGTGGAAAATTATGGGGGTATAGATTCAGAGGTAATTAAGTGGGAAGAAGCCTTCCAGGATTTGGAGATAATCCAAAAGCAACGCTTCCAAATTTTGGTAAAAGTCTATGACGGTGAAGAACTGGACAAGTTTAAGGCATGGACTGAACAAATGAAAAAAATAATTAAGGTCTGCAAGAAACACCATGCCCTTATAGCTGACAAGCGAGAGGAGGTAATAAAATGGATCGAAGATATAGATACTTTCTTCACAGGGGTTAGCCTCAACGTCTACTAGGATGAAAAAAAATAGGCTCTACATCCTTCCAAAGAGGTAGTCCAACAGTTCAAAGACGTTCTGACCGGAGTTAATACCAAGGAGGCCCTACAACAACTATTTTATCTAAAAGAGGAAATACAAATAATGTCATAGCATGAAGAAGAGATCACATTCTTCACTTTTGAATTAACTATCTTAAAAAAGAATCAAGAATGAAGGGTCACCAAGATAAGAAGGAAAGAGATCAATTTTGAAGAAGTTCAGGAGATAATTCAGAGGCTCCGGGCAGCTCACCCAGAGGTCTTTCCTGGATAAAGCTCCAAGGTCCAATTACCAGGTGGACGGGGAAAGATTTTCACACTTTGCTAAATTTCTACTAAGGTAGATTTTTTGGCCTTTTGGCCCCCGACATCTCGGCCTTTCGGCCCCAAAAGCAGGGAGTATATTTTTTCAGCCTTTCGGCCTTCGAAGATTTTGGCCTTTTGGCCTCTTCAAGTTTTTTTGGCCTTTCGGCCCATGACAAGTCCAAAGTTTTGGGACCTCCAAGTTTGAAGATTTTGAAAAGAACTTGGGAAATTTTAAAGGCATAGAAGTTTCAGGATAGAGGTCGGGGTCTAAAAAACTGGGGGTTTCCAGCCAGTTCACTTTTCCAAACACCAATTAGACTCCAGATCAGATTAATGGACAACTTGAGTTTTTTTTGGAAAGACTAAAGGTTTCCTATCAATTCCACCGCCAGAGACAACCCCAGATGAAGAATTGAAGAAGAACCACAAGAATTGAGAAGAAGACTCCAAGTTCACAGAAGAAGCTTACCTCCTCTTTCTTTCTCTTCTTGGTGAATTTTGCCCTTTTTGCATGAGGAAATGGATTGTAAATGGGTTGAAGAATCCATGCAAGTTACATAGTATCAGTTAGCAATAGTTTCCCCTCAGCAAAGTTCTAGTTTTAGCTTTTATTATTTAGTTTAGACTCTCTGATGCCCTAACTCCAAAAATCAGAGTTGTAGATCAAAACTCTATATATTTTAATCAAAAATAAATGTAAAAGGGCCGACTTCTTAATACAATAAAGATCTACATTGGGTGCTTCATTCATGGTGTGTGAATTACTGCTATCTATGTGAATTTATTGAATGTATGCATGCATTATTCTTTATTTTCAGAGAGCTCTTTGTATTATTGTGTTTCAAATCCATGCTACCTTTAGTTGGAGTTTTTTGTTGTATATCTACCTTGTTGTGACGAATGTGTGGAGGATGCTATCTTTGGGATTAACGATAGATCTATCTCGTGGGTGTGCATGTCTTGGTGGCTCTACAATTTGATATATTTTGAATATCTCGTACGAGTAAAACATATCTTTTTCTCTAAACACTTGCATATGTGGAGTAGTGAATCGTGACATGGTCTGATTCATGCTTTGTGGGTTGTTCCAAATTCCTCTGGCATTCAATTCGCAAGGAAGGGTTTTCAATGGTTTATGTCCTTAGGATTTTACTTTTCTTTACAATTCGCTGCATTTCTTGTTACCCTCATCTCTTTAAACTTTGTCTTGAAATTTTGAAAATCGTTATCTCAAAAAATACAAAATTGGATGTTATTTACCATACCCATACTTGTTAAAATGGAAAATTCCAAAAAAGAAACTAACAATATTTTGCAGTTTGTTGTCTTGAACGTACCAGCAAAGGGCTCCTCATGAACAATCACATTTATCTTCAACTGAGTAACCAAGCAGGTTGTGACCTAACCCCAGAGAACCTTGGAAATAACTCTATTATTCTTTCAAGAGAGGAAATTGAATCTCAAGATCCTAGCAAGTTGGCTTGTGTCAAAACAACGCTCAACAATACTGTTAAAAGACTTCAAAGAACTGATGAATCAAAGGCTATGCTATGAGTAATGCACAAAAGTCAAGTATTCACAAAGTGACTGTATACACCGAAGGAGTGCACACCAACAGACAGAGTAAGAGAGAAAATTCATAGTGTTACCTGATGAGAAAATTCACAGCATTACCAACGAGCAAAGCACAGTGTAACCTGACGGACAAAATTATAGTGTTGCCTGATGGACGGAGATCCCAAAGACAACTAAAGTTGTGCACTGATGGAATAGTTAATTGTCAACGATGACTAATTGAAAAGAACAAAGAGTTTAGAAATTACAAAATTCTTAGCTGTCAAGAGCTAAAAATAGACTTAATTGATACTTATCATTGTTTTAATCAAAAAAATAAAACTAGAGATAAATAAAGGATTTAAAGTTGCTTTTTCTAGTTGGCAAGAAGATCTCTACAAGATTAAACTAGAGTTTTTATTTAAATCTAATTGGCGAGAATTGTGGATCACGCCAAAATCAAGAAAGCCAAGAAATAGTGAAATCATGTCTATATAAGAAAAAAGCTTATTCATTATGAATAAGGGGAGTGAAAAGAGAATAGATGCTGAAGAGTTTCTAAAGGAGAAGAAAGTCTTCATTTAGACCTGATTAATCAAGTTGAGGAAAGAGCTAAATTTTGCAGACACTGAAAAATAGTGATACAACATCACTGAGTAGAACAGTGCGGAGCAAAGGTATTGAATTGATAACATTGATCAGAAAGGTAATGCACTTACAATAGATCTAAAAATCTGCAATTCAAGTTGTATATATGAATAGATCAGTTTACTATTTCAGTTTAACCACTGAGGCATAAAGTCTCTTAACCGAGAAAGACTTAAAAGTCTTTTCTAATTGAGATACATCCCAAGGAGTATCAAAAAGTTTGATCATACAAAGTAGCATTGGATATGCCCGATACCTATTGACAAGAAAAGTGAGTGTTTGATCAAGGATGATAGCATTAGATTCCAGATACTAAGTGACAAACTATCTATTTAAATCATATAACAAGGTCACACCTAATAGTGTGTTTGTAACCTTTAATAGGATTGGCTCTTAACAGAGCTCACTTCTAAAGAGTGAAAATTTGGGGTACCAATCCCAGTGGTTTTTCCCTTAATAGGGTTTCCACGTTAAAAATCCATGTGTCATGTGTTTATAAGTCATTACTTTATTGTTTTGCATTTCACATAAGCAAATCTAGATTGATCGGTATACACTAGTTATTTACTGTGTTTCGGTAAATAGAAAGACTGCTTATCGGTAAACATACAGTAAAAGGTTTTACAAAGCATTCTGACAAGTAGTAATTTGATATAAGTATTTCAATGCATTCATCTTACAGGACTCAAGATAACTAGAGATATAATTTGTTGTACTAAGTTTGAAGGGTTGATTTAAGGATTAATTTTTGAGGCCACTGATTCACCCCCCCCTCTCAGTTATTACTAACAATTGGTATCAGAGCTTGTGTGCTTAGAAAAGGGGTTTTACAGCTCAAGCTAAAGATCACAAGATGAATAGATGAGATGTGCCCAAGTTGAACAAAGACAACTTTGCTTCATGGAAAAGTAGGATAAGACTCCACTTATCAGGTATTGGAAATGATGTTACTCAATACTTAGATACTGAATATGTGTTGCCCATAAAAGCACTCACAATTGAACAAATGAGAGAGAAGCATGAGCACAACTGCATGATAATAGAGCTTTCTTCCTCACTCTATGATGTTGAATTTGAAGGTGTCAAAGCATGCACAACTGCAAAATAAATGTAGGATAAATTGAAGATTGTACATGGTGGTGATAAGTATGTTCTGAGAGCCAAGGTAGAAAGCCTTAGAGGAAAGTTTGATGATCTCAAAATGAAAGAAGGTGAAAAAATCACATAGTATAGCACAAGAATCAAAGAGGTAGTCAATGCTATCTAAGGAGTTGAAGGTGTACTAAATGAAGATATAGTGGTAAGTAAAATTCTAAGAACTTTGTTGCCTACTTATGCTATTAGAGTATCTTCCATACAAGAAATGAGAGCAGTAAAAAATAACAATGTTACTCTAGATAGTTTGATTGGAAGACTGGTTTCATTTGAGATGAATAACTTTGATAATAGTGTCTTACCAAACATAGATTCTGCATTCAAATCTTCTTTGAGAATAAGTAAATCAAGTCATAAACACACTATGAGAAAAGATAGTGATAGTGAAAGTGAAGAAGAAGAAGATCTTGATGAAATTGAAGCACTTATGGATAGAAGAATGCAGAGAGGCAAAGGTAAATACAAAGGTAAACTACCATTTGTTTGTTTTAATTGTAAAGAGATTGGACACTTTGTTGCAAGATGTCCTAACAAAAGAAAAGATGACAGAAGTAATGACAGGTCATTTGAAAAAAAGTTTGACAGAGGTGATAACTGAGATTACAAAAGTAACCGACAATCAGAAAGAAGAGATACCCGAGACTACAAGGACAAAGGAAAGAAGGCCAGTTACCTAGATAAATTCAAAGATGAAGATACTAACATAGAATCTGATGAAGACATCGAGATGGTGTTTGTGGCAGTAAAAGATGATTTAGATGATGATGAAGAAAGGTATGTAGAAACTACACTCATATCTAAAGATAGTAAAAATGATGTCTAGATCATAGATAGTGGCCGCACTCACCATATGACCGGTGAAAAACAAAATTTTGAGACTTTTGAATACTATAATGTTGGTTCAATAAGAATGGGTAATGATACACCTTGTCCAGTTGAAGGTAAGGGAACTATAATGTTGAATAACCTGATAAAATGTGAAAATGCTTATTGGGTGAAAGGATTGAATTATAATCTATTAAGTGTTTCTTAGTTGAATGATTTAGGTCACAGATTAACATTTGAAAATAAGAAGGCAAAGATCTTCAATAAATCAGGAAGTTTGATTGGTACCGGTGAGTAGACAAAAGGTAACTTATTCTATCTGAATGATACTGACACCACTTTCTTAATGGCTAGAAATGAAGACATATGGCTATGGCATAAAAGATTGTGTCATGTAAACTTTGACAACATGATAAAGATAAGAAGAAAGAGAAATGTAAGAGGCTTACCGACGATGATTAAGCCAAACAATATCATGTGCAAAAATTGTCAAAAAGGTAAGATGACAAAGTCTAGTTTCAAAAGCAAAACCCATACACATGATCCCATTCTAGAATTAGTCCATACTGCTCAATGTGGACCCATGAGGAAAAAGAGTTACTATGGTGATAGATATTTTATTCTCTTTGTTGATGATTACTCCAGAATGATGACAGTAATGTTTCTAAAAGATAAATTTGAAGCATTCAAGATGTTTAAATGGTACAAAGCAATGGTAGAAAAATAAAGTGGTAAAGAATTGAAATGCTTAAGATTAGATAGAGGAGGGGAATTTATTTCAGATGAATTCACTAACTTTTGTAATAAGAATGGAATCAAAAGATAGGTCTCTGCACCGAGAACACCACAGTAAAATGGAATTGTTGAAAGAAGGAACATATCCATTATTGATTGTGCAAGGACACTGATGATAGAGAAAGGCATCACCCAAATCTTCTGGAGGGAAGCTGACAGTACTGTTGTTTACACATTGAACAGAGTACAATTGAAGAAAGACACCAAGAAGACACCCTATGAGCTATGGTATGGTTACACACCCAAGGTAAGTTACTTCAAAAATTTTGGTAGTCAATTTTATATCTTAAAAGATGATAGAAATGGAAAGCTTGACTCCAAAAGTGATGAAGGAATATTTTTAGGGTATTCCACCAAGAGAAAGGCTTATAAATGTCTCAACAAAGCCTCTAACAAAATTGTTGAAAGTGCAAATGTAAAAATAGATGAATTTGTAGAGAAGAATGAAAAGGAAAGCAAAAAAGAACTAGATGACTACAACAGGTTTGTTTACAATGAAGAACCTGAAAATCTACGTGAGAAACAATGTATAGCTCCCGAGCAACAGATTATTGCACCTGAGCATCAGGCTGCACATACCAAAAATCAAGATGATGTACCAAGCGATGGAGATCAAAATGAAGGACAAAATGATGATCAAGATGATAGACAGAGATCTGAACCTGTACTTGGAAGATATGTCAGAAGGAACCATCCATAGAACAAGATCATTGGAGACAAGAAGGTTGGTATGAGAACCAGAAGTAAGTCTCTAAACACAAGATGTCTAATTTTTGATTTTGAGCCAAAATCTATCAGTGTTGCACTTGATAATGAGGAATGGATTAGTGCTATGAATGAAGGAATTGAGAAGATAGAGAAAAACAAGATGTGGACACTTGTACCGAGACCAGATGATAAGAATGTCATCAGTGTAATGCCCCACTAGGGAACCTAGGAGAACTTAACCTAAAGCATGACACTAAGTTTACAGAATAATTTTGTTTTCTTTAAATGTTTACAAACAATAATGATAACAATGCGGAAGCAATACAATAACATACATGACATACATGAAATACAACTCATACATAGATAACATTTCTCAAGGGTTCCTTAATGTAGAATTACTTAAGAAAAATAATCTATGAATAATAACTACAAGAAACTAACATAAATGATACATCAACTGAATCCAATAACATACATCTCATAATAAAAGATTACATATACATCTAATACCAAAGGTATACTATGTAATACCCACCCCTAGGTTGCTTTCAGTTCTTAGTATCGTACTCTTTTAGGCTATTATTTCAGTGGATTATGTCAGATTATTTTTGGCTATGTTGATATACTTTCCAAGTTAGCTGATTATGTATGGATTTATGATTCTTTATCATGTGTTAGAAATAGATGAGGTTTCATGATGTTCATTGCTTATGCATTATATTAGATGTTTATGAGTACTTACCCCATACTTGCATGTGTATGGTTAGGTTACATGTTTATTTATCTATGGCATGTTTGGTGTGGCAGAGGACAGAGACGTAGTTACTTGAATTTGTGAGATCCACATGTTTGACCGATCCCTGACATTGTTTTCTATGATATATTTTGGATGTACATGTGTGATCTTGTTGTGACAGGTTTGCAGGTATAGGGCATCATCTTCCCTAAATTTGCAAGAGTGAGCGAGCCCATAATACATCTCAAATAGTAAAGAGGGGAGTTAACAATCAGACCCAAAACCCTAACCTAAACCTAATTTATCCTAGGGTTGGACAAGAATCAGTTTGTCTACCCTACCTGAATTCGCCCAAGGGATGTGAATTCAAGGTTACCTCCTAGCGGTTATGTTTGTGTTGTTTTTCAGTGTCTTCTATTTGAGTGTCACTATTTGCTTGTTAGAATTTAATTAATTATATTCATGTTCATATGTGTGTTGAAATTATCCAAATATTAAATGTAGGGTATTTAATTAATATGATTAATTAAATATCTAAGTTTAATTATTTAAATAAGTTAAAATGCAATTTTAGAATATTAATTTTAAATTGAGTATTTATTTTCAACTTTGAATTACTGAATGTAAATTGAATTTTTAATTCAATTTTAAAAGGATTAAAGCTTTTAATTTTGTGAATATATTTAATATATTTAAATAAAGGAATAATCATGCTTTTGTGGAAAGTTGTTTTTTCTTCCTTTCTCTGAAAACCAATTTAGAATAAATTTTAATTAAACAGGGATTTATATTTTTATTTAGGAATACTTTTTCTCTCAAAAATTGAAAAAGGGAAAGTTGTGTGCTTTCTCTGTTTTATTGTAAAATTAGGGTTTGAGGCTTTATGAAGCTATTTTCTGTCATTTTAGAGTTACATAGACAGGTTTTGAAAAGTGGGGACTCTGGAAATTTTTGTGGTCATTTTCTTAGTTGAAAAAGTTTTGCTTCAAGTTTTTGGATTGGATTGGGAGGGGATATTAATCTCTAAGTTCTGTTGATGATTAGTGACCAACACTTAGTCATTCAATTAGGAAGTTTTAGTTGGCTATCACTGTGGCCGAGCTAAAACTATGCAAGGTCGAGCAACATTGTCGAGCAGTTTTTAGTTTGCCTAGTTACATTGTTGAGATGAGTTACATTGCCGAGCTGAGTAGGAATCAGAGAAGTCAAGTGTCAAGTAGAACAGTTTTTGTATACATGTCTGGAATGATACAAAATTTGAGGATAAGTGATATGGCCGACTTGTATAAACTTTTTGGGCTGAATTATGTATTGATTTAATATTCTTCTACGGAGTTAGTTATGAATTTAATTGTTTTATCCTATGCATGACCTATTGTAAACATTAATTGTTATACCATCAAGGTATGGGTATCAGATCTTGATTGTTGATCTAGATCTCACTATCAGATTTGAAAAAGTATATTAGATTGCTTCAAAACCCTATTTTGTGTACAAGGAGAGTGTAGACAAATTGTCTAGTGATTGCATTTTGAAGTGAAATGCACAGAGGGTTATTTTGTTAAGAAACAGAGATCAAGCAGGGTGACAACACAGTGAACAGCAGAGTAAAGTTATATCAAGTTGTGAGATCTTAGAAGGTACTGGAAAGAGGAGATCTGTCATCAGCATCAGAGTGCATAATGAAGGATCAATACTTGAGACATTCTAATCATTGTATCAGGTGAAAATGTTTTAACAGAGTGGTTCTAGCAGACCTTTCTTTATCTCCTAACAGAGTGCTTACTTCATTGTAAGTTCAAATCCTTTCACAGGGTAGATTGTAATGATCTTAAGCTCTTAACTAGGTAGACCTTTAACAAGGTACATTACATTTTGTAATAAACATTTGTAACCTTAACAGGTACACTTTATTACTACAGTAGTGGAGAATTTTGTGGGTGTCATCCCTACCACAGTTTTACCTATTTGGGTTTCTGGGTTACCAAGTTATTGTGTTATGTGTTATTTATTTTATTGTGTGGATGCTATCTGAGATTACATTAGATACATATATGCATGAATGTGGATCAGTTTGTTTTAAGTGTTTAAATTTGAAGATCTGATTCACCCCCCTCTCAGTATCTTGCTTTCTCATTATTGTATTTCCAACAATTGGTATCAGAGCAAATTTCTCTAAAAAGGTCATAATCAGCTTGAGAATATAGATCTTGAGATGGATATCTACAAGATGGGTAAAGTCATTGAGAATCAAAAGATTGATATTCAGCTAGCACTACAACAGCTTGAGACTGCAAGACAAGAATTAAAGAAGTCCTTGACTGCAAGGAAAGATTTGGCCAAACTAA
>MU223279.1:903991-914103 GCA_018584345.1 Thuja plicata | reverse complement strand
CTCCCAAACCAAGGTATGCATATGAGGATTCACTAATGTACTAATCTAGGTAGGTGGAAAACCATTCCCAAGTTGACATGTCATGGCCTTAAGTACAAAACACAAGTGTCAAATGACACACACAACATTCACACATCACTAGGGCATGTCATATCCACTTAGGCAAAACTCAAAAAGAATTAAGAAATACATTTAAGGACTACATTTCCACAATCAACCAAATACATTTATGAATTAAATTACGAAACAACAAGGTCTTGTGTTTCATTAGACACAACCTTGGCTCAAACTGAGTTCACATATTCCTTTGTTTGGTTCCCAGGATAAAATACCATGGTCTCTTACCTGCACACTCAATTCAAATATCAGTAGTCCAAGGAGATAAATATACATCAAAAGGAAATAAGCAATATTCAAAATTTAAGGAAATCATCAACATACTAAGTTTATTACTAAAGATCACAAGAATACATTAATTTCATTTTAAGCATTTAATCCTAAGGTAAGATTCACATTGCATGATATCAGAATTAAATATCCATTTCTAATAATTCCCAAATTCATCAATAACCCATAACCTAATCATAATGTATTTCCAAATCAATTGTCTCAGAATAAATGTCCATAATAAAAAACATAATATAGTCCAATAAGGTGCATCATAAAGCATCATGTGTCCAAACATCCAAAATGATCAATCCATGACATAAAGCATAAAATCCATAAGGTCCATAGTGCATCAAAATGTAAAGTATCATATGCTAAATCTACCATAAGCAGAAAAATTAGAAAACTACGATGGGGTTCGGGTTGAGGCCTCACATCCTCCCCCTAGGCTTGAACTTCCTCTTGGAGTTTATCAAAAAGATGGGGATACTGCTCTCTCTCATGTGCGTTGTGTCCTCCCAAGAAGTTGTAACATCGTCATAGCAATCCCACTGAACCATAACCTGGTCCAGCTCTTGGCCTCGTAGACCCAGTGTTTGGCATGCCAAAATCCGAATAGGCTCTAATGCTAGCTTCCCATCTGAATCCACCTGTAAGGCATCCCAATCTATCACATGAGACTCATCATAAATATATTTTCTCAAAACAGAAACATGAAACACATCATGGATGTGTGACAGGCTAGGTGGAAGGGCTAGACGGTAACCAACTAGTCCTATCCTCTCCAATATCTCAAATGGTCCCATAAATTGAGGTGCTAGCTTAGAGCCCTTTTTGAAATGGATTGGACGTCTCTTGTGAGGCTGCACTCTCAAGAAGACCCTATCTCTGACCATGTATACTCGATCTACCCTCTTTCCATTGGCATACTTCTTCTCTTGATCTTGCGCCCCTAGGAGATGCTACCTAATTAAGGCTACCTACTACTCCATCTCTAGGACTAGCTATGGTCCAATGGTAGCTCTATCCTCAATCCTATCCCAACTCAAAGGTGTCCTGCGAGGTCTACCATACAGTGCCTAATATGGTGGCATACCCAAAGATGAATGATGCCCATTATTATAGGTAAACTCTACTAAATGGAGATACTCTTCCCACTTGACCTGATGATCCATAACATACATATGAAGCATATCCTTGAGAACTTGGTTTACTCTCTC
Organism: Thuja plicata; assembly: GCA_018584345.1. Classification (NCBI taxonomy): domain Eukaryota; kingdom Viridiplantae; phylum Streptophyta; class Pinopsida; order Cupressales; family Cupressaceae; genus Thuja; species Thuja plicata. Next base: position 912,496 of record MU223279.1, on the reverse strand, counting down.
AGTCTGACCATCTGTCTCTGGGTGATAAGTTGTGCTAAAGTTGAGCCTAGTGCCCAAAGATTCCTTTAATTCTCTCCAAAAAGATGATGTGAAGAGAGAATCCCTATCAAAAATGATCTTCTGAGGAATTCCATGCAGTCTAACTATATCTCTCAAGAAGACCTGTGCCACTGCTAGGGCTATAAAGGTGGTACATACAGGTGAGAAGTGGTAAAATTTGGTCAACTCGTCAACTATCACCAAGATAGCATCAGGGCGTCGAGATGAAATAGGGAGACCAACAAAAAAATCCATGGATATAACATCCAACTTCCACATAGGTACCTTGTGAGGCTGAAGGAGCCCTCTAGGATGTCCATGCTCGGCCTTAACCTTCTGGCATTCAAGACACTGGGCTACTAACTCCATAATGTGTTGTCTCAAACCCGGCCAATGATAGAGCTGTCTCAAATTAGCATGCATCTTCTTAACTCCAGGATGCGCTACATAAGGGGCTCTATGAGTCTCTAGCATGATGATATTATGCAAATCCCTGGAAGAAGGTACATAGATGCATCCTCTATGATGTAGTAGTCCATCAGACTCCAAGGAATATTCTAAAAATCTCCCCACAAGGTGTCTCTGAGATTGGATCAACTGACAAACCTCTATATACAATTCATCCTCCTATAAATGGTGTAATATATGATCTCTCATGTCTGTACCAGTGATCATGGATGAAAACTCATGTCGCCTCCTACTCAAGGCATCAACGACCACATTCTCTTTTCCTTTGATATAATGGACATCAAATTCATACTCACATAAGAACTCCATCCACCTTCTTTGCCTAGCATTAAGGTTTGGCTGAGTGAATATATACTACAAAATCTGATGGTTTGAATGAAGCTCAAATCAATACCCCAAGAGGAAGTGTCACCATCTTACTAAAGCATGCACTACTGCCGCAAGCTCAAGGTCATGGGTAGGTTAATTGAGTTCATGAGTATTAAGTTTCCTAGACTCATATGCTATAGCTCACCCATCTTGCATAAGTACTGCCCCCAAACCATCCAAGGAAGCATCAGTGCAGACCACAAAGTTCACTGAAGGCTCTGGCACTGCTAAAATAGGTGCATTGGTAAGTGCTCTCTTGAGTTCCTGAAAGGCCCTCTCACACTTCTCTATCTAGTCAAACTTCTTTCCCTTTCGCTGAAGGGATGTGATGGGATGAGCCACTCTAGAGAAACCCTGTACAAACTTCCTATAGTATCCTAACCTCGGCCACAGTAGTAGGTGCTGGCCATTTCATAATGGCATCAATCTTAGATGGGTCCACTGAGATCCCATCACTTGAAATAGCATGGCCCTTGGGTCGCAAACTGGGTACCCTGGGGTTTAGAAAACTGTGAGCCCCCTGCCCTGCTAGAACCACTATAACCACCCCTGGAGGACTGCTGAGTCCTATATGGGGGTGTCGATGATTCCTGTGACCTATGGTCCCTACTAGGAGTCTGTGACTGCCACTATTTGGGCTTGGAGCCCTATTGTCCTTGAGGGGCCTTCTATCTCTTCCCTTGATATGACTGCTGCTAAGATAGAGGGGATTTGTCAGACCCCAAGGAATGCCTATTATTGTTCTGATTGTTGTTATTCCCTTTCTAGTGTGTTTTTTGATACCCTAAATTCTATGGTGTGGTTTTTCAGTTCTGAGACCGATCTCATGCATCCTGTCCCCTACCCTGAATCTCCTCAGCAATCAAGGCCTTTTCCATGGCCTCTCAAAGGTTCCCTGGTGCCACCATGCGCACTGAACTTGATATAGATGCATTCAATCCTCTAACAAAATGGTTGACCTTGATCTTCTCATCTCTCATATAATCTACATGAGGTAGAAGTTCCAATAACTTACACTCATACTATGTGATGGTGAGCCCTCTCTACTAAAGATCATGAAACTCATCAATCTATCACTGCCTATAGTGCTTAGATAGGTAACGATCCCTGAATCTCTATAAAAAGGTGCCCCAAGTGAGGGTGTCCATAGCTAAATTACCCTTTAACTCTTCTGTCCTCCACCAAATAGCTATTGATCCTCTCAAAAAGTGGATAGTAAAGTGTTCCCTCATATTAATCCCATAAGGGCACAATCCAAAACATCTCTTGAGGCTCAAAAGGAATACCTCAACCTCACTCCCACCCGTGGCTCCTAAAAAAGGTGGTGGGTTAAGGTGTATAAGTTTCTTGATGTGGTCCCCTGTGTCACGAGGTACCCTCTCAAAAGCTGGTATAACTGCCTCTGGAGGTGGCATGTGTACTGAATCACCCTCATGGTCAGCTTGGTCCTCCACAACTCTAGGTGGGGTACTCCTACTACGCTCACGCGCTACACCCCCGAGTCTTGCGTGCTAATTATCATATGGTATCCTGTCCAAAATAATCCCGACCAGATTCTGAAGGGCATTCAATACATCCTAGTTGGGGTTGGGGGTTGCTCGGGAGGAGGCCTCTGCTCCTCATCATTACCCCTATATTTTGATCCAACTGAAATCGTGCCAAAGGGGAATGTTTATGGCCTCATCCACGGGTGTGAGCTTGCCGCATTACTGGAGGCATCCTACACACATATGAAGATGGTATAAGTTGAGGGTAGTGTCATAATTTGAAATGAATATGTTTAAAATTGTTGTGAGAATTTCTACTAAGTTTGATCTTGTTTTAAAAATTGTTAATATAGATGTTTAAAGTTTTATGAAACATAATGGGTTTAAGGTTCCAATGTTGAAACGTGGCTCTGATACCAAGTGTCATGCCCAAAATTTTGCGCCCAAAAATGCAACAACTTTTTTTTTTGAAAGGTAAAATTAAAGTCAAGAGGGTCTAAGGGGAATCATGACTATGTGTCAACCTCCCTCAACCCAAGGTCTCCTTCTAAGGTTAAAATTACACAAGGTGTTATTTTATTACAGATCTCCCTAGAGTTAAATCTAGGCTAACATTCAAGACAAAGCAAAGTAAGGTTCTATGATTATGCGTGTCATCCCCTTTTATTATAATAGAGTATGATGATGTGGAGAGGGAGACTCCCTATACATAGCTTCTAGGGATGATTAAAAATCTGGTAGGTTGATAGCTTAAATATATTGAAATTTAAAACACCCTAGGGCAAGGTACTTTCATAATATTATTTTAATGATGACCAGTATACTGGCCACATATATTGGCCACATAAAAATAACATTATAAGTCCCTAAGCTTAATTTAAAAAATTTAATTAGATTCTCCCCATTATAAATTCCCCTATTAAAATTATTAAGTTATCGTTTAATTAATGTTTATGTTAAAATTGAATTTCATAGAAAATCTTATAACTCAAATGTTAAGGCTCAAAAAAACTAGTTAAAAGATTGAAAATAATTGAATGTTGAACTATAGTTTTTTCAATAGTTCAGTTAATAATATAATTTACTAAATCCTTGAATTTCTACAATCATCATATTAAAAGGCAATCTCAAAGGGAAAATAATAATGTTTATAGTATCATTTGTTGTGTACGTCAATACCATACTGATAATTAATTTCTATATTAAAAATTCGCAAGTCAACTATATCAGTTTTTATAAGTTATTATCCTAATGTTTAAAAAGAATCAAATTAATTTAATTTATATATACCAACATTACTAAACTTACAATAATTATATTTATCTACCATATATATATATTAGTTAATCTCATTTAACAAACAAATTATCCTTACATTTATCTATTAAAAAGAGCCTTATACAATTAACATGAGATTAATCCTTCTTATTAAAAGATATCTTATAATTAAAGGAGAGGTTATATTTAAAAAGTTCAAATCTCCTTTTCCCTCTAATATGGAATCCCTAACCCTAATTCAAAATTAGGGTTAGGGTCCAAACAGAAAGTAACAAAAAAACCCCTTCTTTATATTATCCTTTTATTTTTTTCTCTTCTCCCTTTTTTTTCTTTTGATATGAAGGTCTGCACATCCATGGAAGGAGGGAGAAATCCTTTATGTCATATATATATATATATATATATATATATATATATATATATATTTTTTAGANGAGAAATTCTTTATGTCATATATATATATATATATATATATATATATATATATATATATTATTTAGAGAGAAATAATAGGTGAGAAAATGTATATCTTCCTATGTGTATAAACATGTGCAAATATTCATATCTCTTTTTTTTGCTGAGTTTATAGAATCATCTAATTGTCTAAATCACATCAAAAAGAATAGTTTTCTCTACTATAGGATCTTAAAATCTTGCATCAACTTAAACTAAACACCTCTTAAACTTGGGACAAGAAAGGTATCTATTTTAAAGTATTTCTCCTTTTTCTTTTTTAAAACAAGAATGCAACAATATTATTACCTTCTAACTTTTAGACATAAACAAATATCTTTAATCATTCAAGAGCATTTAACACAAATCTGAAAGTCTTTAACAAAGGATAATTTCATATGTCACATTAACACTCATTTCCAGCCACAAGGCTCTACATTTTTTTCTTCCTCTAAAAACATCTATGATATTGCCTCATATCCCTTACATGAACAAATAGTGATGTGCAAATAAATAGAACTTTTTCTTCCAATGTTCAATACTACAACTTCTAGGTGGCTCCAAGCTTTACAAATCTGTAACACAAACAAGGAAACACAAGAAACCATGGGCTGCTCTCCAGCCAACCTAGGCCTCTTATGAGGCCACCCCCGAGCTTGGGGAACCAAAAAAAGATGGGTAACAATCAAGCTACAAATAACAATAAAAGAGAAACATGAAAAACTCACATAAAACTCCCATTCTCATAGGCTTTCACAATGGATCACTCAAAGATCCTACATGGGGTGAAGTGGACCAAGTACCCAAGGGAGAAGGCCAAACCCAAAACTTAAAATTCCAGCCTTCACATGGCTGCCCAAATATTTCCTTTCTCATTTTTAAACTAGAACATCATGCCCTTATGACCCCCAAATGAAACAACAACAAGGGAGGCTTCATGAAGCCCATACTCCATGCTTTTTCCCTCTCCTCCTTGAGGAGAGACTCTACACCAAGGGCTATCAAAACTCCTCCAACCCTAAGGCTACTCTTCCCTCCCAAGGGTGAGTGAGCCTTGATACTCCCATTAACAACATGTACAAAGAAAGCAAAATAAAAGCAATGCAACAACATCAACATAACAATAACAACAAGATCATGGCTCCAATAAGCCCATAAACAAAAACAATATCCATCTTTGCAAGAACACATAAAACAACAAGAGAGAGTTGCAACAAGTCCACCAACCTAGAATCCAAGCTTAAGGCAAGATAATTGTTGAAGAGCTCCCTTTTAGCCTAATTCCTTCTTCCAAGATCACCAACTCTAGCTGTGTCTCTAAGTTAGAGAGTGGGTGTTCAAACTCTCCAACATGGAGAGTTCCCACTAAAAAGCCACTACAAAGCTCATGGGGAGAAGGAAAGTCCTCTAATTGGTCCCTCTTCCCTAAACTCTTACACCTTAATAAAAATGGATTCAAAAAGGGGAACTCCTAAAAGGTGAATTATGTCTTAGTACAAAGATGGAAGGGTGGTCTACCCAAATTCAAGCCTCACAAGAGTTGATTTTTATCCAACTTGGGAAACCAACTTTTTGGAAGGGTCACATGGTCAACCAGTGGCTATCCCAGGGTTAAAATGGGCTACCTGGTATAACAAGTAGGCTACCTAAAAATGACCCCAACACACCCCTAGACACTTTCTAACCCCTCCAAAAGTCCACTTAAAGAGTAATTTCAAAATCCCAATGAGATGACCGCACCCCCATCTCCCAAACCAAGGTATGCATATGGGGATTCACTAATGTACTAATCTAGGTAGGTGGACAACCATTCCCAAGTTGACATGTCATGGCCTTAAGTACAAAATACAAGTGTCAAATGACACACACAACATTCACACATCGCTAGGCCATGTCAAATCCACTTAGGCAAAACTCACAAAGAATTAAGAAATACATTTAAGGACTACATTTCCACAATCAACCAAATACATTTACAAATTAAATTATGAAACAACAAGGTCTTGTCTTTCATTAGACGCAACCTTGGCTCAAACTGAGTTCACATGTTCCTTTGTTTGGTTCCCCGAATAAAATACCATGGTCTCTTACCTGCACACTCAATTCAAATATCAGTAGTCCAAGGAGATAAATATACATCATAAGGAAATAAGCAATATTCAAAATTTAAGGAAATCATCAACATACTAAGTTTATTACTAAAGATCACAAGAATACATTAATTTCATTTTAAGCATTTAATCCGAAGGTAAATTTCACATTGCATGATATCAAAATTAAATATCCATTTCTAATAATTCTCAAATTCATCAATAACCCATAACATAATCATAATGTATTTCTAAATCAATTGTCTCATAATACATTTCCATAATAGAAAAAATAATATAGTCCATAAGGTGCATCATAAAGCATCATGTGTCCAAACATCCAAAATGATCAATCCATGACATAAAGCATAAAATCCATAAGGTCCATAGTGCATCAAAATGTAAAGTATCATATGCTAAATCTACCATAACTAGAAAAACTAGAAAACTACGATGGGTTCAGGGTTCGGGGTGAGGCCTCACAGTTTAATAATGCATAAAAACATATTTACTATAATTTTCAATTAAATACTAATATTCAATAATTGCACTTTAATTAACTTTTCAATTAAACATAGGTATTTAATTATTTAATTTTTAGTTAATTAAATACCCTATATTTAATAATTTATTCCAAATATATTCAATTAAATAAATCACATAATATCAATGCACTCAACGGAAATCAATCAAAACAAACTCAAACACACACACAAGGATAGGGTCCACGAAGTCACGTCAACTAGACGAATTCGGGTAGGGTAGACAAGCTAATACTTGTCCAATACTTAGGACAATTACGTTTAGGGTAGGATTTGGACTTGATACTATCTCCCCTCTCTTACCATTGAGATTATTGCAATAGGGCATGATCACTCTAGCCAATTTAGGGAAGACGTAGCCCGGTACCTGCAAAATTTTTCATCACAAAGATGAACATACATGCATATATAATATAGAAAACAATGGTTGAGACTAGGTTATCGTGTGGATCTCACTGAAGCAAGTAACTATGAATCTGTCTCATATCATATCAAGAACATCAAACAGTAATGCAAAATATACAATGATCCATGAGCATATAATTCTAGGTTCAGTAAGTATTGTTAGAAAACTATAATCCAAATGAAATCCTAACATATGCATAAGCATCATAAAGTAACCATAAATCATAGGTAAATAGGAGATATAATACACTAAGTAATGAATCAATAACATACTGAAATGTGATACATAAATATCTTCAAAACCATCTGAAATAAACCACACCTACATAAAAAGGCCTAAAAGAGTTCAGAAATTGAAACTGAAAAGCAAACTAAGAGGTGGGTATTACAATCAGTACAAAATGGATATTCAGGAATAAACTAAATGAGAATGGAGAAGTCACCAGAAACAAAGCAAGACTAGTATGCAAGGGGTATGCACAAGAAGAAGGGATTGACTATGGAGAAACCTTTGCACCTATTTCTAGGCTAGAAGGAGTGATAATATAACTTGCTTATGCTGCATGTAAAGGATTCAAGGTATACTAAATGGACGTCAAGTCTGCATTCCTAAATGGAATACTTGAGGAAGAGGTATACATTGAGAAACTAGAATGGTTTGTTGATCTAGACAAGAGGAACATGGTATGTAGACTCACAAAGCCTTGTATGGATTGAAACAAGCACCCTGAGCTTGGTATGAAAGACTTCATTCCTATCTTATAAGTATTGGATTTGTAAGAACTGGTGAAAACATTAATCTTTATTTGAAAGAAGATATTGATGCTAACATTTTGATTGCTAAGATATTTGTTGATGACATCATATTTGGAGGCAATGATATTCTATGCAAATCATTTGCAAATGAAATTAGAAAAGAGTTTGAGATGTCTATGTTTGGAGAGATCAATTTCTTTCTTGGTCTACAGATCATGCAACAAGATGAAGGTATTTTCATTACACAATCCAAATACATCAAGGAAGTGCTGAAAATATTCAAGATGGAAGATTCCAAGCCAGTTGGAACACCGATGGCAACTAGATGTAAGCTGAAAAAGGACGACAAGTCACCTGAGGTAAATAAGACTTTGTATAGATCAATGATTGGAAAACTCATGTATGTTGTACATACTAGACCAGATATTGCACATGCAGTAGGAATAGTTACAAGATTTTCTGCTAATCGCAAGCACTAGTACAAAAACAACAATATATGACCAAATAAACTACCAAAAATTGTAGATAAATGACCAAATTTGGTCACGTGACTAGTGGTAGTTTATTTCCGGTCATTTATCTCGTGACCAAATTTATGACTAAACTATTTTAGTCATT
>MU223279.1:860733-874270 GCA_018584345.1 Thuja plicata | reverse complement strand
GCCCATATGACCTTGATAGCACAAAGTGTCTTACAAATTAAACTTAATGGATTGTAATGGGTCCATAGGACCTTATTCATCAACAAAAAACCAAAATGGCCTTAACAATGACCTTATTACATATTTTCAGCAAAAGACCCAAGAATGGTCCATGGTTACCTCAAGGGCAACTTAGTGCTCCTACACCAATTTTTCTTTGGTATGAGAGTATAGATTCACTCAAAATATACAAGCACTTGATGTGTAATGTAATTTCACCTTGGGAATAGATTCACTCCAAATACATAAGCACTTGTTGTGTATTTCTATTTGGTACATTCGTTTATGGGTATAGAGTCACTCTAAATATATAAGTACTTGACATGTATTGCTATTTGACCTGGTATTTGAAATACATAAGAACTTATCTTTCAAAATACTTAATGTGTATTTATATATGACTAGAGGCATATATATACTCCAAATGTGTAAGATATTTCCTCTGATCTACTTCTAATTTCCATACGACAAGGCTCAAGCTGAACCACATGGTCTCCTTTCTAAAGTATAAACTGTGGAAACCTCATGTCTCTTATTATGGCTGTACTTGTGGGTATAAAGTTAATACATAGATATAAAGATTTAATTCACACTTAGGGTGAAACATTTTACTGCCAACAACACTTAGAGAACTAAAGATCTTAATTTGAAGGCGAGAAGAAAGTGTGGTGCACCCAGAACATGTCCAGTTGTATTGAGCATAGAATAAAATAGTAACCTTGCAAACACATAACAGAGCTTGAACCTAAGTCACAAAAGTCAAATAAAGAAATTTTCCTGCACATCAATCAAGTATATCACATAAATTAAAATGTGAGAATGTTTTGGTCATATAAAGTAATCTCTTTGATAAAAAACCAAACAGCCAAAATGGCAAAATTTTCAGGTAAATAGTAAGAAGCGTGTACTTTAAACAGAACAGTCTCAGAATTAGAGCTTGTCTATGATGGGATAAAAACGTTTACAAAATTACATGTATGGATTGACTGAGAAAGTAATTTAGCTATTATTTTTTATCATTCATTAAGGAAATATAGATTTGGCAACTGCATAGTAGTGCTCAAACTTAGGTACGAAGAGTGAAATAAAGAAATGCTCCTACCTTTCACTTAATTATTATAATATAGAAAAAATGTGAGATTGTGTTGGACTTATACAGTGATCTCTTTAATAAAAAATGATAGAGCAACCAAAATGTCACTATTTTAGATAAATAAAAAGAAGCATGTACATTGAAGTGTCTGGAAATAAAATCTTGACTATGAAAGAATAACAACATTTACGTAATCTAAAATAGACATTAACTACGAAAGTAGTTTAGTCATTAGTTTTATCACCAATTAAAGAAACATGGCTAACCTTTCGAATAGAAGTATCCTCAAAATAAGGAGCAAATACTGATAAGACATCTTCGCCACCATATAATCCATCAATCCACACACAGAGTTGCCCTCACCAAAACTAGCTTCCAAACCACAATATATGCTGAAACATATAATTTTTCCATGTCCAACTAGGATTTCTTTCTTCACATTGATGTCTGCAACCTACATAGCATATGTTAATAAATAAGATTAATAAAGTCAATTTGGATGTATTTCACTACAAATTTGTCAACGAAATCATGAAAGAAAAGATCTCAAGGGGTTAACAGGAAACTGCTTAATGTAGAATTAGAATAAGACCGAGCATAGAAGGACGGAGGAACTGTGATGAACAAGATATTTTGCTAAATATTTAAGTAAATAAATAATAAATCAAACTTATAAAATAAATTATTATTATTATCAATTTTAATAAATTTTCTTTTAGAGGCCGACCTATGTTTGAGTCAGTTTTTCCTTAAGTCGGCTTTCCCTTGGCTGAATTAGCTGGAGGCAAGTATATATGGATGTGTTTTAGTGATCCTAGGCATCAAATAAATCTACTTTCCTATGTATCAAATGAATGTAGTCAATCCTCAGATGCCAACCTGAGTGTTGTCAACTGGTAGGATGTAGTGTCATACCCCCCCCCCATGATGGGAAAGATGTACAGGAATTATAATATTCCTATCCAAAGGTTAGTAGCTCTTTAAGTCCCTCCAAATTTGGAAAGTCTCCTATGGAGATGAATTTGGAAGTGAGACTCCAACCAACATAGAAAAATATTGAAGGATTAAAGACAAAAAATGAATGGTACAAGTAATACCGACAATAAAATGAAACAACCAAAACAAATATAAAGGAATCGACTAAGGAAAATATAATCCTAGAATCTAAGTGGTGGTTACGTGCGATGGAGAAATAAGATTGAAGTTGTAACAATGATTCCACAAAACCTTTCATGAGCGCTATTTAATTGAGAATAGATGAGGGAGAGAATTAATATTCAAAAAAGAGACTATCAAATGTTAAGGATAGCGACTCGAACTCTTGCAATTGGCAGTGAATAAGAATAGTAGCAGCAAATAGTCAGGCCTATGTTGCATAGGTATAGTAACATCTTGATAATCCTGCTAATTATGAGGCACCTCAAACACACCAATATGGCAAAGAGAAATAAAATGAGCATCTAAACTACTAAGGGGTCAATCAAATACTATTGTTGCATAATGATTAAAAACATAGAGCCGAACAAATAAGGATTAAGGTAACTGAAAATCATATTAGGATTAAGCACGTAAGTTTAGACTAGAAGTAATCTACAACTATCATCATTCATTATTATAGCGGTGGACTGAGCATATCGCTTGGAAATAAATGTTAAAGTTATCAAGAAGTAAATCAGAAACATATCCATGCCATCATATTTGAGTGGACCTTAAAATTGATTTTGTATCAAAGTGTATGCAGAGTAAATACAAGAGGAAAGAATAATTCAAAAGCAAAGAGCAATGGATTGATTTTTGACATTGTGCCCTAAGAATGTTGTCTCCATAAAATTATGTGTAGAAAATAGCTGGAAATTGTCACAGCCAAGAGCTTAACACATTAGTTTCAAATACTGATAGACTTAAATTGAGAACCAAATTTAGTAAGCATAATCTAAGAACTCTCCATTGAAATTTCACTATTTCCTTCACCAAAGGAGGGAATTTGACAACTTTGGCGTCGGGACCTTTTAAAGCCTAGAATGTTTACATCGATTATCAATATGTCAATTTATAATTTGGTCATTCAAATCTAAGAGCCTAGAATACTTAAAAGGTGTAGAAATAAAAAATATTGTGTTTTAGACCAAGACAAACGCCAATTTGGCCTATGAGGTCCAGCTATAGAGGTGGGCTGGAGATTTCTTCCTTCTTGCCTTATAGATTGCCCAAACTTAGTACCTTTCCCTGGTTTTAACTTCATGACTAAACCAAACCTTACAAATCCACCTGCTAAACCTAACCTAAAAAGAGATTCTTATTCTTTCCCTTCACTTTTCAAACAAAGTGTCCAAGTCTCTTCGACCATAGACCAATTCCACATCCGTTAACTAATTTGGAAGCCCACAAGAGGATTTCATTCCATTTTCCATTAAATGATTAAATTTTGTATTGTATCCATTTGGTTTTGAATGGAAATCATAACCCAACTAAACCTTGCCAATCTAGCTGAAATCATAATCCTCAATTTAAAGAAGACCTAAATACTAGAATTCAACAATTAAAGAAGACAAAGAGAATCGGATTACCTGTAGTAACCGATGTGTGAGATGTGCCGATAAAAAATGAGGGAAGATGATCTTGCAGCAATCCAAGCAATATATGTTCTTCTCATTCTTTCTTGCAAAACCTATAAAGCACCCAAATGAAGGATATCAAATTTAGCTATGAAATCTCTTTCTTTTCCTCTGAAATTTTTCTTCCTCCCGCCTTCCTCTACCTCTTACCGCGTAAATGAAAAATCATGCATGTTTTTATCTTTAATTTTAATTAAAGATAATAATAATAATATCCATTTTTATCTATAATAATTATTAGCAACATAGCAATGATTCATGAAATTTGATCTAAAGTGTTTGTAAGAAGTAGGTGCACAATTTTCCTCCAAAAGCTTTAAATTTTAGAATGCAGACCATGTGATAGAACCATGTTGATAAGAGTATCAAATGTGCTAGATCACGTGACAGTTTTAGTATCATAAATATTAAGGATTATAACATGTTCACTATCACACATAAGAGACAAATTCAGAACATGTGATAGGATGGTGTTAATGATGGTATCAATTTTGCTAGATCAAGTGATAGTTTTAATATGATAAATATCAATATTTATAACATATTTAGTATTGTACAAAATAGGTGATGCTCTATTTTTGCAGAGTTCCCTAGAAAAAAATATTATAGTTGTAGATATCATTATGCAAACATTTTGGTTATGTATTTTATAGTTGGAGATGTTTTCTTCTAAATTATGCTAAAGGATTGGCATCCAGTATCAAGTATGGTTGCGGCACATTAGAGGGACATGATATACATAAATAATTTGTGTTAAAATGTGGACAAACACTATATACTCATTCCCACAAAACAAACAATAGAAATATGCACACATAATTGTGCTACAATGAATTCACTGTCTTACATTTATCTCTTTGGTAGAAATATTCCATTGAGAAATCTAATTTCTCTATTTTATTTAATCTCTCTACCTTTTTTTGATACCTAAATGTAGCCTAGCTGATTACCCAAAAACTTACTATCTATATTTGAACTTTGAAATTTTCTAGGGTTGTCCACCTGCGAGGTTCAATTCTACTTTTTTCATAGTGTTCCCTATTTTTAAATCATACGTACTTTTTTTAATTATTCATTATGGACAATATATCTCTAATGATGCATGTATTATCTCTCATCTACTGATTTTTATTTTTATTTCTTCATCCTTAGGGGTGAGTTATTTTATTACTTTCTTGGCTATTCTTAGAATTTTTGGTTGGTGCCTAATTGCAATTAGGGTAAGAGCACTTGGTGAGGGAATGAAATTCACATGGTTTAAATTTAGAGGTAATATTCATGGAATGAGGATGAAAATGGGTAGTAACAGGATCAATTCTTAGGGCTAGGATACTTAAACTGGTGCAATAAAAGTGAAGAGCTAGGATTAGTACAGTGATTTGATAATCAATTCAGCAAAGTTCAAAACCTTGAAACACTAAATTATTAGAGAGCTCAGTTTATAGGAAAAAGGAATGGAAGCAGAGTGATTATTGAGAGTAATCTTACCATTATTTATAGAATAAATAGTGTTCTTCACATTTGCTTGAGAAGAAGTAGCAAGATAGATGGGAAGTCAGCATCTCTTCCTTCCTCGCCCCAGAAAATTGAAATCTTTCAATCACCTTTTTTGTTGTAGAGTGTTCATTTCAGTAGAAGACATTGTGTGAGCAGAAGTAAAACCTAAGCTTTCCCTCATTCTAATATAAGTTCTTATGGGTTGGATGATGGAAAAAAAACAGTTGCAATTACAGAATGGTATTAATATTATAGGCTTCATAAGAAACCTTATGATCCTACTATGATCCCTATGCAAATCTAAATTGCACTATCAGCCTGCTTGCATCAATACCTCTTTTCAAATCTTCCTCATTTGTGAGAAAATTAAGGCAAATTTTCTCCCAACTTTTCTAGAAGTAACTCTATGTTGTCAGAGCTCCAATTAGATTTCCTATTAGTAGTATGCATAAGCTTATTAGTAATGGTATTAATAAACTCATGCTCATGTAAGAAAAAATATAAAGCTCTTTGTTAGGTTCAGTTGTGATCAAACAGATCAAACTCTCATTGAGTTCCATTGCGTAAGAATGGGCATGCAGTTAGATCAACAAAATATAGAGGCAACAGCCACAGGAGGAAGAATGTCAGAGAATGATGGGAAAATTGATTACAAACTGCAATATCATTTGCATTGTTCCTACTTGGGAGGAAATTAATCTTGTCCATTGAGGCAAATCCTTTTGACGAAAAAGTATCACATTAGCACTCAAGTTTGGAAAGGAGTGAACACCCATATGGCCACATCTAGATGGCATTGGAGATTTATAAGTTTTGTACTCGGTTAGCATTTGAATGTTGTTTTCAGGTTGAAAACTGTAATGTCCCCTTTTTATGATCGTTAGGACACTACAAGAGTTACAAAATTCCTTCTATAGTTGTTTACTAATGGAATGTGATGTAAATGAAAGTATATATGACTGGTAATTCCAAATGCTAAAATGGATGAAATGAACTAATGAACTATGAAATGAATATAATGTGTAGTAATAGTGATCAATATGCTATGATGTAATATGCAATGAATCTTAACAAGGCTGCGACTGCAAAAGATAATTAGTAGTTTGAATATGTATCAATGGTTGTCTCTGATATAATAATATGGAATATGCACATACCCTGTGAGCCATCTCTGATAGGAAAATGAATTATATGCTGCTATGACAGGATGATCAATAGGCAAGATGTCATCTCTGACATTCTTTATATGACTGCAATCTGCAATTTCTGGAGCCGTCTCTGATATGTAGATATAATTATGAGAAAATATTTATTTTTGAAACCTCAAAGGCCAGGCAATCTGAAACCTTCAAAGGTTTCAACACTCAAACCCTCTATTTTTTTAAAAAAAATACAAGATCCTTTTCACTAATCTGGAATTGTTTATAGGAAATTGAATAGGGAAAAATAAAAATCCACATATATTATATTTAATTTTCAAACTTACCGTTTCTGTGAAGATGGTAGTGCAATTCAATGTCATCTTGATTCTTTCTTGTTTGATCAATAGGTATTCATGCTTTGATTTGGTCTTGTTCATTTTCCTTCCATCCACGGGCATGTGAGGGCACTTTCTCTTTAGTCCAAGCTCGATTACTTTCCTTTGGGTTAAAATTCACAAAAGACCTTTATTTTACTTTCCCTCCAAACATGAAAGGTGAAAGATTGGTGGGAATACATGCTCATTTGAATCTCTTTTTGAAATTTTTAAAATGAACAACAATTGGTATTACTCTTTTTTTAGACTTTTTTTTAAAATTTTGACATATTCTAAAATATCCAAAATGATGATTTTTTTACATGGGAGCTACCTTGTCATACATATTTTTGTGTCCCCATGATGTAATTCCCATAATATATTTTTCGCTCCTCAACTCAAATCATTGATTTGTTGAAGCTCTCTATTTCTATATGTTGAATCTCTCTATTGTTATTATTAATATTATGTTTAGAGATAAATGAGATTCATGCTCGAGAACATTTGTGTGATTTGATTGTCTTGGGGGCGTTGGCTTGTTTGAACTTGCCATACTATTTGATTCCTTAGCTTTCACTTCCATAGTGAAAGTTGCATCTCATGGCTCTCTGACAATTTAACTTAACCTTTAGCAGAGAGTTTCTTGAAATTAACATAGTTGACCCTAGCATTTGATCGGATCCCCTTAGACAGTGAGCTTCACCAGCTTTGAGAGAGTACTCTGAGGAGGCTCAAACACAAACTTCCTCACTATCAACTAGAGCTTCACCTATCACATTTTTTTTTAAACTTGGGATCAAATAAAAATGAATTTATCTTTACTTTAATAAAGACCTAGCTTTGATTTGTTGGATGATGTTTACTCATGTATGTTTTAATATAAAGTCATCGTACTTGTGTGTATATAGTGAAGGTTTAATTTATTTCATATACATTTCACATTGGTATAGTATATTTATTGATCATGCACTTATTGTTTCATATTTCATTTTATAAAAGATGTTTATAAATATGGGTTTATTTGATAGTCTAAATATGTGTGTTTTCATATTTTATGTATGAATCCTCTATTGTCAAATTCCTTAGAAATCACATGGGGCCTCTTGTGTTATCTAATAAAGTTTGAGGGTTTTATTTGGATGTAAAAAGGAAAGAATTTGACTTTTATCTTATAGATGGAAAATGGGACAAACTAGTGGCAAATAGTGGCCAAAATAATGTTCACACAATAAGTCTAATGGCAAACACACATTATTGGTGAAATGCAACTTCTAAGAATATATGTATATGATATTATCAAATGTTAATGTGTAAAGGAGTATTAATCATTCATTTAGTCATTTTTATTATAAGGGTGACTAATTATTTAGTCATTTATTTGGTCATTTTACCAGATGACCAAATTGGTCAATTATGTAGTCATTTTACCTGATGACCAAATTGGTCATTTATTTAGTCATTTTAGTTGTGATTTTACCCGATGACCAAATTGGTCATTTATTTAGTCATTTATATTTGTGAATTGAAAAAAAATGGTAGAACATGATCAGTTTTAGTCACGTGACTAAAATTTGTAGTCACATGACTAAAAATTTTAGTCACCTGGTCATTTATTTGCCAAATTCTACTAGTGTCCCCCCTCTCAGTTATTCTAACAATGTCATCTTGATATATTACTAAATATTGTTAGTTGGCCAAATCATTTGGAATTTTCCAATTTGTTGATTTGGGAATCAACACTGTTGATTTGGGAACCAAAATTATTTATTTGGGAACCAACACAATGTACATAAAATCCAAATGTAAAACACATTATAATTAATCTTCATGACCATCTTATAATTACCTCTCACTTTCCTCAATCTACCTTTCCCCATCAGATACTCCCCTTTGAATTTGTTAATGGATTTGGGATCCCAAATGTGATCTACATGGATCTTTGCTATGAACTTAGGAAGATATTCATAATCCATAAAGGATCAGAAGTTGTCATTAGTATATAAGAAGACAATTTTGGACACTCACCGAGCGACAACACTTACCGAGTGCAGTGATCATCAAAATTCTTTGAACACCGAGAGATAACACAATCAACTGAGAAATATATCAACCGAGCGACATCACCGAGCCCTAGTCTACGAATCCATTACCGAGCACCAATCTACACTGAGAGACAACATTTCAATGAGAAAAGAGGATCTCACCTACACATCAGCTAAAGAACTTTAATCTTTAAAACAACTTTTTCTTAGTTGGATAACCATTTTTTTTGGATCAAGAAAAGCGTTAATTGTGGATGTAATTAGTTAAATGATTGTATTCATGTAAACTAGGAGATCAAGGTCAAGTTGTAAACCTTTGATCTTAGAGTTTTTTCAAGAAAAGCGTGAAACCTAATTTTCAAATCTTTTGTATATAGATGTAATAATGAATCAAGAATGACAAGATTATAGCCACCAAGGATATCTATGGATCAGATAGAGAGTTTCATGCACAAGGACAAATAAAGGAGAATTCAGTTTATAAAGAACTATATACAAGGCTACCAAGCAAAATAGAGGTATTATCCATCACAATAACGTGATATATATTTTATGTACTTAAATGGATATGTAATAAAAAATTTGATATTGCAGCAATCAGGTCATATATTTTGTTACTCTCTAACCATTATAGATAACAGAAAATTCCTTTCACAAGGTGGACTTAACAGTCCTTTTTATAAATCTCTTAACTGATTGCACACATACATTGTGTTGCTAAAATCTCTTAACTGAGTAGACTTAACAAGTCTAACATGTTACTCCTAACAGAGTAAGATCATCAAAAGTGATCACAACTTGTAGCCCCAATAGGCACCTTCCATTCTGCAGATAGTGAAGCTTTGTGGGTTTCATCGCCACTGTATTTTTTACCTTCTAACAAGGGTTTCTGCGTGATCCAATAATTGTGTCATGTGTAAATGAGTTTCATGAATTTTTCAATGTTTTTTTACATGCATTTACATTTATGCTATGATATTACATGCATGAAGTAGAAAAGCTATAGTGGTTAGTTATGAAAGTAATGAGTACTAAGATTTAATTTGTAAAATTTTTTTAAGGGTAATAATTCACCCCTCCCCTCTCAGTACACACCCTTCAATTATTCCAGAAATTAGTATCAGAGCTAGTTCTCTTATTTGGAAAAGTTTAATCACTTGAGAGATAAGATCTTACAATGGAAAGGTATAAGCTTGATAAAAATATTGAGAATCAAAAGTTGCAAATACAGATTTTATTTGAGCAATACAAAGAGGCAAGAAACAAACTGAAAGAGTTATTGGCTAAAACAAAAGTCATGACATCTCACTATAATGAAACTGACTATCATGAAGAAGAGATATCGGACCTATTTAATTCATTTGGATCTGGATCTGGTAGTATATCTAACACATCTAAAGGAACCATTGTAGATCTAAATGAAATCAATCAACATCTGACTGAACAAGTGAAAGTAATGTAGATCAATCAAGAAACACAAATGTTAAGAATGATTGATGTTATGAATAATGCAAGATAAGTTGAACAAGAAAGAACTTTGGCTATTGATGATAGGAGAAAGATTACTGAAAAGTTGCAAGAAAAAGAATCTAAGATACAGAGACTTACTGAACATCACCTTGAGATTACCAATCAAATATTTCTTATGAGACATGAGGCCAACCAAGTGAACATGGAACTTTCTTGAAAATTGGAAGTTATTGGTGAAATAAAAGAAGAAAATGAGAAACTGAAGCATAAAGTGAAGATTCAACATTAGCATAATGATATGATCAAGAAAGTTAAAGACAGTACAAAAAGAATGGATGAATTTCTGAATGGACAAAGAAGACTAAACAAAAATACTAGTTTAGGGTTTACCGAGTATGGAGAATCATCAAATTGAGTCGATCAAAGGAATGTCTACATAAATCCAAGACCAAAGAAGCATTTATGTAATCACTGTGGAAAACCAAGCCACATAACATATATTTGTAAGAGTGAATAAAAATGTATTCCTAAAACTACTTCTACATTCATAGGTAATTATTATAACTATAACAAGCATGGACACAAAACACCTGAATGTGGATCTAAGTTGAACAAACCAAAGAAGAAATATTACACGGAAAAACATTGTCCTACTTGCAACGTGCATGGCCACACATTTCATGAATGCAGGAAAAAAATAAAGCAAGTTTGGAAACCTAAAGAATAAGAAAAGGCATATCAACCGAGAAGATTCGGTAATACATATGTTTGGGATTACAACACTTGGGTAAATTGCACAGCATGTGGTAGATATGGACATATAACTGCTAATTGTATGAAGAAATGGATAAGAAGATCTAGAAACTAGATTAACCCTGGAATGACATGCTTACACTGTCATAAGGTTGGTCACTTAAGTAAGGACTGTAGAGACTGAGTGACAGAGTCAAGCACTTTTGCAAATGGAAATACTATTGAAGACATCATGAGAATGAGAAATCAAATGTGAAGGAGAGCTTCAAACAATGATAATGTTGGACCAAGCGCTACAGTTGGTGACACCTCATCTAATGGATCAGGTGATTCCACCACCCCAACCTAAGCAATACGAGTAAGTATGGAAATGCACTCTACAAAGATGTATTTTACATCAGCTCCTATATTCTTTGAGAATATGCAAAATTAGCATGAATGAAGATGCACTATGGTATTCCATGTTATGTTTTGTGAATCTAGTCTAGTTGGTTAATATGAACCAAACATAAACTGCACATCAGTGAACATGTGAAAGAAAAATGAGTTGACACTATGTACCGAGCATTGTATACTCACTGAGCTGAAGACTTTGGTGTGTTGACTGATCATCTCTATTTCATCGACCAAGTGGTAGGTGAATCATTTAATGCATCACTTAGGGTATTTTTTTATAAAAAGGGCAACATGAACTCATTCATTCACCCAACATTAAAAAGAAAATTTCAGAGAGAAGAAGAGCGATTTAGAGTGACTGCATTGCAGAGTGATTCACAACACTTTCAAAGCTACTCCAATAGATTTCAAGCATTCACAACAAACATCCAGTGAGTATCTAGACTCACTGAATTAACCGGTTATTTGCAAAGAATCCCTAAATTAACGAACAATGGAAACCACTTCATGAACCTCAAAGATCAAGATGGAAAAGGATAAGAAGGTCATTTTAATAAAGAACTCAACCTATGAAGAACCTAACTAAAAATTTCTCCTTGAGGTTGCTACTCAACCCGATGACAAAGGAGAATTTTCGAGTATCCTACCTAGGGTTTTATTGGTTGAAGACATCCATGCATACATTCAATACAAAGTTGTAGAGATTGGAGACTTTAAGCTCGAGGAAGCTTATCAGAATTTATGCAAGGATGGTAACCTAAGGGATGAGTACAAGCACATTGAAGTGAAAGGGTTAACCAATGCCCTACTGTTCCCAAAATATTTCAAAATGGAATGGATTTGCATTGTGCAGTCAAGTGCATGACGGAAAGATGTGGTTAGATGAACCAAAGCCAATCACAAAAGATGTGATTCACAAAGTGACTGGATACCCTATAATTAAGAAATAAAAATCCCTAAGACACCCTAAATGCACTGAGATTGAAGAGTTAACTGGAGTCGAGTGGGATGGTAGAGCTCTAAAAATCAATTCAATCACTGATCCTGAAATAAAATTTGGTCTGTATGTGATTGGATATAAAATCTTTCAAGCCAATAGAATTAATAGTGTTGCTTGTGGAGCAGTCGACACTGCATACAAAATAGCGAGGAAGGGACTCCAACTTGATCTATCCAAGCTGCTACTGAAACAACTTGAAGAGAATGTGAGAACAATTAGATTAGTCTGATCTAATACATGGGTATGTACACCAAGTTGTGAACCAAAAAAGTGGATACATCTTTTAAAAAAATTCAAATTTCATATAACCTGATCGGGTTATTGAAAATTCAAAATTGTTCTAGGCTTGGTAAACAAGCCTAGAAAATATTATAAAAAAACTCAATCTGTCTCAGAACCCGACTGGGTTTCTAAATTTCAAATAACCTGATCAAGTTCTAAAAAAATAAAAAAGTACTTCAAAACTCGATCGGGTTTTGAAGAAGTAAAAATTATGCATTTATTCTCCATAACCCTATCGGGTTATGAAGAAATTAAAATAGGCTTTGCTTTGGAAGCCATAACTTCCACATAAGGAGTCCGATTGACTCTGTTCAAAAATTGTAGGAAAGATCTTGAGACAATCTAACACATGATTAACCTATGATCATCTTTATTCATTAATATTTTTTCTGCCATCCATTTGAATCAAGTAAGGTATAAAATAGGCACTCATTATTGCCCATACATACTGTTAGCTATTTTTCTTGAAGGAGAAACAACTAGAACACCAAAGTGATCTCTCCCTTTTATGCTCTTTGTCCAGTCAAGAGAAAGGCTAATGCGACAAGGATTTGAATCCTTCTTCACTTCGGGCTCCACAGACCCAGGCGGGTATACCTATGAACATCTACCCCAAATGCTAATTTCTCTAAACATCATAGGCAGGTATAAACATGGATTAGACAGGACACTAACATCCTGTGAAGGGATTCATTACTCTGAATGAATCAGGGGATGGCTTCCAGCCCATCATACTTGGTTTATCTTTCAACACATCACAACACAAAAGGAAATATGATTGATTTTAATGATTTGGATGCAAGTCTGGTGCAAAACTAGTGCCTTATCCTAGGG
>MU223279.1:847913-860633 GCA_018584345.1 Thuja plicata | reverse complement strand
TCAAAATATTCTCCACTCACTTGAGGACCCGGAAACACCCTTTTCACATGTGCACTTTGGACCAAAAGGAGCACTTTAGCAAGCGTTTTACATGGTACCTCAAAACTGTATTTTGAGTACCAACACATACAATGTATAGGAAAATCAGTATGCTCTCTCTCTCTCTCTCTCAATTTTATAATATTTTCTAGTCTACTTTACATCATTCAAGAACAGGATGCACAAGAGGATGAGAATCCTTGCCCAGTTAGTTGAACAATTCAAGGATGAGATATTTTTTGTATTTGACACCGACACAACACTCATCAAACCTTCCAACCCAAGAAAAACATGGTTACCACCATTAGACTATGAAATTGACATAGATCTGGCTACAAGAGCTATTAAATCCCTACAGAACAAAACAGTTGACAAATCAATAAGAAGATTGGGCACATATGAGGAAGCCAAGTCAAGAATTAAAATTGGTTTAGAAGTCAAGAAAATAGGAAGGAAGAAAACATGAATGGTGAATTCACTTCAGAAGAAATTTTTGGTAACTGATGAAGAGTTGGAAAAATCAGTAGACATCACCAAGGAATAGACACCCATCGATGAAAGTAAAGAGTTAAGTGATTCTGAGTCTACATAATTAGATACAGAGTCACCACTGGCTAAGAAAACAAAAGTTAATGAAGTAATGCTTGCATCTAGAACAAGGAGAAAAACAACAAAGGTAGACTCACCACCCTTAACTAAAGGCACTATAAGAACATATCAGAAAAGAAAGCCTAAAGCCTTAACTGAGAAACCAACACCAAGACAACAAAATAGATATATAAGATTAAAAGAAGACAAGGATGATACTGAAGAATGTGAAAGAGAAAAAAATAAAAGGAAAATATACCACAGATAATTGATGAACTTGTAGAGTCAATCGTCAACACAGGCAGTCTAGTACATCATAAGATTAAACAATGGGGAACTCTGTCTACCGAGGATTAGGAAAAAATAGAAGAGGTCATCATTAAGATGAATATTTCTTACAAATATGTACCTATACAATTTGGCAATCATATTCCATAGGAGCTACAAGACAAGATATCAGCTAGATGCACATATGCATTATACACAAAGAAACACATCAGAGAGAGATCCCTAGTTAAATTCATTCCCAGTTCCACAGTTGCAGAAATTGACTCAACAATGAAGGAGCACGCCAAGAAATTTTTTGCAAAATCTAGAGCATACAAAGTATTGCAGAACAAGTTAGAAGATATTGACATAAAGAGAAATAAGATTTAGACTCAAATCTTTAATCCACTCGAGTAGGTACTAGCTCTAACCGAGACTTCTCACACTGAGGAGAAGGAGGCCACACTGAGCACAAGCACATATTCATCAACAAGAATGAGGATGTCAATCCTATTGACTTAACCACAGAATAAAGTAAGGTCATGCATGATATTCCTAATATATTGAAATCATTAGGGGAAACATGTGTCATAACTATACAAGATATCACTCATGGTGATCCTAAAGATGATGCCAAGGCTGATGAAGATGTCAATATTGCCACCAAGCCAATAAATGAACATGACACTACTAATGTTGCACATGCACTTATACCAGTTAATATGACTTACTTGATGCAAGAAATCAATATAATGACTGAATCACAACAAAAACCACCTAAGACTCAAGAAAACACACCAATGGAAAAAGGTGATGAACACGGGGAGAAGACAAATACCAGAGGAGAGAAAAAAATGAGTGATGTACCCGCCAAGAACACTGGAGTGGTAGACAAGGCTGTAGGTCAAGAAAAATTTGAATTAGAGATGTCTACAACTGACCAATAGGTACAGACCAAGCACACTAGCCAAGGAATTACACCTCCCAAGAAATCAATGACAAAAATTGAGCAACAAAAGGCTCTTGCTATAGTACCTCATTCCCCTTCTTCAAGAAACATTCAAAAGAAGAGAAGAACAAGATAGAAATAAAATCCCCCATCACACTTGATAAGATCATAGACATACCCGAATATGATCCAAAAGCACTTGATCCCGAGTCCCTATAAATATATGGGGAGCTTTACAAAAGAAAAGCACTATAGGACAAGCTCCGAAAGGAACACATAAATTCACAAGTCCTGGAAACAACAAAGGAGATTCTATTGCAAGTAGTGTCTGACACAAAGATTGATCAAAATACACCCATTATTGATCAACTAGCAGTTCTGATTGAGGCAATCACAACACAGAATGTAGATGTCGAGATGGTCATTGAGGAATGAGCAGAAGAGAAGTGTCAATACAAACTCACCGAGAAAATCAGCCAAGAAGTGGAAGAGAATAAGGTGAAAATTTTTGAACTAATAAATACATTAGAACCTGTTATTTTAGAATTAGTTACCTCAGTTCAAAATTTGTGCACTCTAGAGCACTTCACTACTGAGCATAGTGAACAGATAACTAAGATAGATGAAAATCTAAAAGCTAGTGCACTAAGTCTATCAACCAAGCCAAATGCATTCCAACTACATTATTAAAATATTGTTGAATATAAAAGGTTAAGACTTGAAATACAAAAGGCAGAAAGAAAAATTAGAGATGAAGTAACCGAGCTATAGGCTATGTTACTGCCAAATCTCACACTGTTGTTAACACACATGACTGTGGAAAAGAATCTAATTGCCACCCCTACGATGTCATTAATAGAAATCATATATGACATGCACACTCAAATCACTTTGGAGAAAATGGCCCTTGAGAACTTAAAGGAGAAATGGGAAAAGCTGATGGCAGCCATTCAACAATCTCATTCACACATATTTGACAAGCTATAATGATGTAACAACAAGCCTTGATCTCCTACCCTATCCTCCACTAGGATCTTTAATAGGCCTCTTCTCCATCCTAATTAGGGTTCTTCACTAACCCTAACCTTCAAGGATCCTTTCCACAAGATCCCACTCCAATTCAACTTGAGTACACCAACAAGGAATTCAAACTACTCAACACCTAGCCATAGTGCTCTTCTTGTCCTTCTTCACAAATTGATCCTAACTGATCAAGAAATATTCCATATGGAGACTTAGGCTTCTATATTTTTAATTGGATCCAATCAAATGTCTCCAAAAACATTCTACCATGGAACCCTAAACGAGTGCCAAGAACCAAGTCAAATTCACCCAAAATAGGGCTACTAGCATTAGGCCTAATTAGGCAGATTTTCCCAAATATCTTGCAAAAATCCTTAATAAGTTGGAAAAATAGAAATGT
The DNA here is from genome assembly GCA_018584345.1 of Thuja plicata. NCBI lineage: Eukaryota > Viridiplantae > Streptophyta > Pinopsida > Cupressales > Cupressaceae > Thuja > Thuja plicata. Next base: position 857,367 of record MU223279.1, on the reverse strand, counting down.
ATTCTAACACCCTTTATCAATACCCTAAATATTTTCTAGTTATTACTTCCCAAAGGTGTCCGTACAGTGGCTCCTATAATCATGCTTAAAAATTAGGGTTTTCAAGCATTTACACTTTCTGAAGAAAAGACTTTGTTTTTTTCCATTGAAAACACCTCACCTAATCTTATTGTCTAATTTGGGGCTCCTCCACACACCAAAATAACTCTCCAAAATCCTTTATTAAAGAGATCAATTCTTTCAATCCCTCCAACTAGCTCTGCAACTTCCTGTGATCCCTAGCCATGCATCTCTGGCTCGCCTAGGTCATCACATTAAAAATATATCATTTGATTCCCAAGGCCCCTCCTTCACTATAAAATATTTACATGTAGTCATCTCCCTAATTCCAAAGGCCCTTGCAAACTCCACGGTGGGAAGAGGACTTATGACCCTATTTCCAGAAGTGGCTTGGTTCAGACCAGCGACTAGTTTAAAACAAAAGGAATTTACAAACCTAACTAAATTAACACCAAACACAAATACACCACCACAAATAATCTCAAAACACACTACCCTAACATATTCAATATTTACAATACAATATCTAATCCATGAAAATACAAAATGCTCATAAAAACAAGAACTATAACTATTTCATTGATAATAGAGTCTGTACAATAGCTTATCAAAATAAACCAACCTATTAAAAAGGTCAAGGGAGGTCTTATATATATTTTCATGGTCCTAACATGATATTTTCAAATATTTAGAACCCTCCAATTCCCTAAAATACATTATTGCAAGAAATGTTGTCAATGTTGTCAATGACAACATTGACAACTTTTGCGCTTCTTTCATAAAAGATTAACAAACACCTCAAGAACTTAGCCAATTGCATAGTTAGGATAATTAAACATCAAATAGGTATTGTAAATCCTTACTTGTCCAATTTTACCCCTAGATGGATCATTTTCACTATTTCTCCAACATTAGGAATATGGACCAAAAGAGCAACTTTGGACATTACTAAAAATAACATCACTAAAGACCTAAATAGACCTCCTCATCTAACTCCAAACATCCTAGGACCCACCTAGTCCTATTATTTCACTATTGGTGTGGCTAGGACCACTACAAGACAAAAACAAATTAGAAGCCCTAGGTCACATGATAGCCCTACCTAGGTGCTTCTGCACCATACTCCCCCACAAAGGAAAGTTATGTCACTCTTGTGGAAAACATGTCTTTAGAGATGCCCACCTTTTTGAAATTTTATTCTTCAATCCATGAGGCCTCTGATTCAAGTATATTCTTCCACTTGATGAGGTGTTCCATGTACACCTTATGCCTTGTAGTCTTCTTAACTCTTAAATCTAGAACTCTGCCAGCTTCTAACTGTGGCTTGGGAGGTAATACAGTAGCCTCAACATCGCCACTGACCCCTGGACTTCTTTGACCACTCTCTTCTATCTTCCCTTTGAATTGGATCAAGTCTTGTAAATTAAACACCGGAGATATGCTCAAATCTGAAGGTAGGTCTATTTTGTAGGAATTAGCCCCATATTTGGCTATTATCTTGCAAGGTCCCACCATTTTCATCTGAATTTTAGTAGGGACACCATTCTGTAACCGATATTTGTTCAAATGAACCATCACATAATCACCTACCTCAAACTGAATTTCTCTCCTCTTTTCATCAACTTTGGCCTTCAACTTTTGTGTAATGTCTTGTATGGTCTGCTTGACTTGTTCTTGGATCTCCTTCATGGTTTGAGTGAAGTCCTCAACATGACCACTCATGTACTCCATGCCTCCAAGATCCCTAAGCTAACACACACCTCTTGGGTGCATCCCATAAACTATCTCAAATAGGCTTCTCCCTATGGTTTTTTTCTTTCTATCATTGTATGCATACTCTGCTTGGGAAATAACCACATCCCATGTTTGACCATACTCCTTAGTTAGGCACCTCAATAGATTACCCAACACTCTATTGAACACCTCAGTTTGGCCATCTGTCTGAGGATGATAAGCTGAACGAAAAGATAGATTAGTACCCAATCTAGTCCAAAAAGTTCTCCAAAAATGGCTCATAAACTTCACATCCCTATCTGATACAATACTTAGGGGAAAACCACAAATTCTCACAATATCCTTAAAGAAAAAATAAGCTATGTGGCTAGCATCGTGAGTAGTATTTTAGGGTATGAAAATTTCCATTTTTCTAAATCTGTCAACCACTACATAAATATTTTCATATCCTTGCTTTGTTTTGGGTAGACCTACTATGAAGTCCATGCTCACACACTCCCATGGCTTATTAGGGAGTGGTAAAGGTTGGTACAAAACTACATTGCTTATTCCTCCTTTGGATTTCATGCATATGACACACTACTCAACATACCTTGTAACATCTCTTACCAACTTTGGCCAATGGTAGAACCTTTGCACCAGCTCCAAGGTTTTGTTCATACCAAAGTGACCACTCAAAAACCCATTGTGTTTCTCCTGTATGATATTATCTCTCATGGAACCTCTTGGCACACACAACTAATTTCCCTTAAATAACAATCCATTCAAAAAAGTAAAATAAAAAAATTGCTATGGAAATGATTCTGAAAATCAACACACACCTTGTATGCTTCACCAAAATCTTCATCTGCCTTGTAGAGATCTCTAAAACTATCAATTCCAATTGTATTCAACTGAACCTCTTGGACTTTCAACAATCTCCTTCATAGTGCATCTGTAACCTTGTTCAATTTCCCTTTCTTATGCTTAATTGTAAATGTAAATGCTTGTAAATATTCCATCCATTTCAGATGTCTATTGCTTAGTTTCTCCTAAGTATTGATATAACTAATGGCTTGGTTTTTAATAAACACAAAAAATTATTTGGGCAATAGATAATGACTCCACTTTCTAAGGGACTGAACTAAATCATATAGTTCTAAGTCATAAGAAGAGTATTTCTTCTTAGCTTCATTTAATTTCTCACTAAAGAAGGCTACTAGCCTAGCTTCTTGACTCAATACACCCCCTACCACCATCCCACTTGCATCACACTCAATAGTAAACAGTTTCTCAAAAATAGGCAATTGTAGGATAGGTTGAGTGGCTACTTGTTTCTTCAACATCTCAAAGAATTTCCCTGCTTCTAAGGTCCACCTAAACTTAGCTTTGACCCCACCCTTAATGGTTTCTAATAAAGGTGCACAAATACTACTAAAGTTCCTGATAAATTTCCTATAAAATTGGGATAAGCCATGGAAAATTATTACCTCAAATGTTGTAGTAGGTGGTGGCTAGTTTAGGATAGCTGCAACTTTGTCCTGATCCATCTTCAAAGACCCTTTGGACACTACAAAGCCCAAGTATACTACTTCTTTCTTGAAGAACTCATAGTTTTCAAGATTGATAGCCAGCTTCTCTTCATGTAATCTCTGTAACATTGCCTCTACATGCTTGATATGCTCCTCATTTGTCTTTCTAAATATCAGTATATGATAAAGATATACAACTACAAACTTCCCTGTGAACTCCTTGAGAACTTCATTCATGAGCCTCATGAATGTTCTCAGAGCATTTGTGAGACCAAATGGAATCACAAGCCATTCATATAACCCATATGTGGTCTTGAATGCCATTTTCAATTCATCCCCTTCTTTCACCCTGATTTGGTGAAACCAATTTTCAAATCCAACTTGGTAAAGTACATTACCCCTCCAAGGCAATCCATGAGATCCTCAATCCTAGGTATGGGGAACCTATACCTTATTGTAATTATTTTTATATCCCTTGAATCTATACAAAGTCTCCATTGTCCTCCCTTCTTGGATGCCAACACAACCAGGACTGCACATGGGCTTATACTCTTCTTGATCAAGCCTTGATCCAAGAGATCTTGTACTTTCCTTGCCACTTCCATATTCTGATCTGGGGTTAGCTTATAAGCTTCCTTATTAGGAAAAGATGCACTAGGGACAAATTCTATTTGATGAATTATTACTCTTCTAGGGGGTAAGGTTGTAGGAGTGGAATCACTCACTATGCCTTTATACTTCTCAAGAAATACTTGTATCTTTGATGGAATTGGCTCCTTAACTGGATTCTCTTCCTCCTTAGGTCTTGCCACAATAACATACCCTTCATTCTCATCATCCTTGAGATCCCTCAAAAGCTCCTTTACACTACACAACATGATGTTAGGAGTCTTGGACTGTGGCTCCTCCTCTTCTAGCAGAGACTAAATGTTGAAATTTTTGCCTCCTTTCTTGAATGTGATAGAATTCTCCTTTCCATCATGGACTACCCCATTGTCAAATTTTCAAGGTCTTCCTAATAGGAAATGACAAGCATCCATTCGTAGGATGTCACACAAGAGTTTGTCCTTATACCTTGTTATAGATAATTCAACCCATGTCTGTTCATTCACCAATACACTTTGGCCTTTGTTGAGCCATGTCACCTTATAGGGATTTACATGGGGTACTTTGGTAAAATTGAGTTTGTTGACTTCTTCCTCTGAGATGATATAATCATTGGAACCAAAGTCCACTATCACTTTACAAACTTTTCCAAGGATCTTGCATCTTATCCTAAACAAAGCCCTCTTATGGTTGGGTTCATCCTTAATTGATTGTCTTATCAATAGCCTCCTAAACATTAATTTTTCACCCATCTCTGAATCTATATGGTCAATCTCAGGTTCTTTGACACTTTCAGTGTCCTCATGAGCATAGGCCACTCTCTTATCATTATTTGACGTATTAGGCTTTTCAAGGCATCTATATGATGGATGACCTAATTGACTACAGTTGTAACACTTGATACTTGTAAAGTATGAGTTACTCCTACCTCCTCTTCCTCTGCTAGGACCTCCTTGATTACCCCTACCTCTGTTATAGCCCCCTCTTGGAGTGCTCTCAGTATTATGCTCTTCAATTTTTTCTCACCTTGTGTCCTTTGCTCACTGACTCTTCCTTGATAGCCTCCTCTTTGATCCCTTTGGTCTCTTCCTCTACCTCTATTTTTGAAGTTAGAGTCACCTTTCTTCTTGTTCTTTTCCTCCACTCTTAGGGCTAATTGATGACACCTCTAAACTATAGTTGGTTTCCACAACCTGATTTCTTCTAGGATTGTCCATTTCAATCCACCCAAGTACCTAGCAACCTTGATTTATTTCTCTTCTGGTTGCTTAGACCTAAGAGACAATCTTTGGAATTCCTCTGTATATGAGGCCACATCCAAGTATTTTTGCTTCAAATTTTGTCTTTTCCTCTGGAGTAGAATCTCATAGTCTTCTGGAAGATAATTCTTGTTTAGCTTGGTCACCATTTCATTCCAATTGGCTATGGTTTTCTTACCCAATCTAACCCTCTCATCTTGAAGGTATTTCCACCATGTTAGGGCCAACCCTCTGAGTCTTGATTTGGTCACATTTAGCTTTTGTGCCTCTGTCACCCCTTCACACTCAAAATAGTTCTTTATTCCTTCAATTCAATCCATCACTGCCTCAATGTCAATCTTCCCACTAAAAAGTGGTATACCTTCCAATGCCTTTCCTCCTAGGGATTTTATGTCTTTTGGGAAGGGTTCTTTATTCAAGACAGGGTCTGGTTTAGGTATAAGGTCTTCCTCAACAATCTCTTTATTTCTAGCTGGTACATTAGAAACTTCTTCTAGCCTTATCTTCATTCCTTCTAAGGATTCTTCAAGGAGTCTTTTCTTCTCCTTTTTCTCATCCACCTCTTTAGATAGCTCTATATTAGTCACCATTCTTGACTCTCCTACTGATTCACCAGTAGCTACAGACATACACTGACTTCCCAAGTCTTTAACCTGGCTCTGATACCAATCTGATATAACAAGCCTTGCTTTCCTACCCTATCCTCCACTAGGGTCTTCAATAGGCCTGTTCTCCAGCCTAATTAGGGTTCTTCACTAACCCTAACCTTCAAGGATCCTTTCCACAAGATCCTACTCCAATTCAACTTGAGTACACCAACAAGGAATTCAAACTACTCAACACCTAGCCATAGTGCTCTTCTTGTCCTTATTAAAAAATTGATCCTAACTAAACAAGAACTCTTCCATATGGAGAGGTAGGCTTCTATATGGTTAATTGGATTCAATCTAATGTCTCCAAAAACCTTCTACCATGTAACCCTAAATGAGTGCTAAGAACCAAGTCAAATTCACCCAAAATAGGACTACTAGAATTAGGCCTAATTAGGAAGTTTTTCCCAAATATCTTGCAAAACTCCTTAATGAGTTGGAAACCTAGCAATGGATTATGATGCCCTTTATCAAGACCCTAAATATTTTCTAGGTCTTACTTCCCAAAGGTGTCTGTACAGTGGCTCCTATAATCATGCCAACAAATCAAGTTTTTCAAGCATTTACTCTATCTGCACAAAGAATTTGTTTCTTTCCATTCAAAACACCTCATCCAATCTTCTCCTCCGAGTTATGGCTCCTCCACATACCAAAATACCTCTCCACAATCCCTGATTAAAGGGATCAATTTTTTCAATCCCTCCAACTAGCTCTGCAACTTCCTGTGATCCCTAGCCATGCATCTCTGGCTCACCTAGGGCATCACATTAATAATAGATCCCTTGCTTCCCAGGGCCCCTCCTTCATTGTAAAATATGTACATGGAGTCATCTCCATAATTCCAAAGGCCCATGCAAACTCCATGGTGGGAAGAGGACTTATGACCCCATTTCCAGAAGTGGCTTGGTTTAGACCAGTGGCTGGTTTAAAACAAAAAGAATTTACAAACCTAACTAAATTAACACTAAATACAAATATACCACCACACAAAATCTCAAAAAAAACTACCCTAACATATTCAAGAGTTACAGTAAAAGATCTAATCCATGAAAATACAAAATGCTCAGAAAAACAAGAACTACAACTGTTTCATTAATAATACAATCCGTACAATAGCTTATCAAAATCAACCAGCCTATTCACAAGGTCGAGGGAGGTCTTATACAGGTTTCCATGGTCCTAACCCAATATTTTTAGATGGTTAGAACCCTCCAATGCCCTAAAAGACATTATTGCAAGAAATGTTGTCAATGTTGTCAATGACAACATTGACAACTCTTGCAACTTTTGTGCTTCTTGCATAAAACATGAACAAACACCTCAAGAACTTAGCCAGTTGCATAGTTAGGATAATTAAGAATAAAATAGGTCTTATAAACCCTTACTTGTCCAATTTAACTCCCAGATGGATCATTTTCATTATTTCCCCAACATTGGCAATATGGACCAAAAGAGAAACTTTGGACATTACTGAAAATAACATCACTAAAGACCTAAATAGACCTCCTCATCTAACTGCAAACATCCTAGGAACCACCTAGTCCTATTATCTAACTAGTGGTGTGGCTAGGACCACTATAAGACAAAAACAACTTAGAAGCCCTAGGTCACATGATAGCCATTCCTAGGTGCTCCTACACCATGTAAGTTCTACATCTTTGTCATTACTTTCAAAAAAGGGGGAAACATGTACATACATTGTATCTACATACCGAGGCATGCACATAGGGGTAGTCATTGTAAAGGGAAAAAACTTGGTGTATATACTGTACATATCATTTTTTGATACTAATGCCAAAGGGGGAGATCTATAATCTATAAAGGGTCATAAGTTTTCATTAGTATATAAGTAGACAATTTTGGTTGGTTGGTCATGATCACCGAGTGACAACACTCACCGAGCAATAGAAATCACCGAGTGTAGTGATCACCAAAATGTTTTGAACACTGAGTGATAGAAAAATAAACATACCAGTATATCAACTGAGTGACATCATTGAGCACCAGTCTATGAAGCCATCACCGAGCACTAGTCTACATCGAAAGACAACATTTCACCAAGAAAATTTGGTCTCACCTACACGTCAGCTAAAGCAATTTAATCTTTAAAAAAACTTTTTGCTTAGCTGGATAACCATTTTTTGTGGATAAAAAAAAGTGTTAATTCTAGATGTAATTAGTTAAATGATTGTATTCATACAAACTAGGAGATAAAGGTCAAGTTGTAAACCTTTGATCTTAGAGTTTTTTCAAGAAAAGTGTGAAACCTAATTAGGTCAAATATTTTGTATATAGATATAATAATCAATCAATAATGACATGATTGTAGCCGACAATGATATCTATGGATCAGACAGAGAGTTTCATGCATAAGGACAGATAAAGGAGAATTCAGTTTATAAAGAAATACATACAAGGCTACCAAGCAGAACAGAGGTATTATCCATCAAAATAAGGTGATATATATATTTTGTGTACTAAATGGGTCTGTAATCAGCAATTTGAGATTGCAAAATCTAGGTCATATATTTTTTTTCTCTCTAGCCATTGTAGCAAACAAAAAAATCCTTTCACAAGGTGGACTTAATAGTCCTTTTTGTAAATCTCTTAACCTAGTGCACACATACATTGTGTTGCTAAAATCTCTTAACCGAGTAGACTTAACAAGTCTGACATGTTACTCCTAATAGAGTAAGATCATCAGAAGTGATCACAACTTGTAGCCCTAAGAGACACCTTCCATTCTGCAGATAGTGAAGCTTTGTGGGTTTCATCCCCACCGTAGGTTTTACCTTCTAACAAGGGTTTCTGTGTGATCAAATACTTGTGTCATGTGTAAATGAGTTTCATGAATTTTTCAATGTTTGTTTACATGCATTTACATTTATTCTATGATATTACATGCATGAAGTAAAAAAGCTACAGTGGTCAGTTATGCAAGTAATGAGTACTAAGGTTTAATTTGTAAAAAAATTTTAAGGGTACTGATTCACCCCTCCCCTCTCAGTACACACCCTTACATTATTCCAACAAATATTCAGTAATGTACACCATGGTCTGGTATACCATATATCCCTCCACCATAGAACCATTAGGATTTTATCTTTCCTAAGTAAAGCCTTCAAAAAAATTCAAGTGCCTCTTAACCATCCACATTGACCTTGCGTGTACAGGTCTAGACATTTCAATCTCCTCAACTTGGTGTATGAGGTAGTGTTCTTGTGCATTGAAATTTTTTGAAGGTAGACACTTTTGCATTTCACACCTTAGATGAGGAGTTTTTCTTTTCCAATAATTTATATCTTCTTTATGAATTTCTTTAGATATCATCCATCTACAAGTGATTCAAGAAAAATATATTAACTAGATTTAACAAAAATATACAATACACTACATAACAAGTAAAATAAATGGAAAATATAAGATCAATACAATGAATTGAACAAATATCACTACTTAACTCATATATTTTAAAAGGTCATATATAACTTTCTTGGCATCGTTGTCGAAGTTGTATGGGAGAGATAGAGGTAGAATGTACTGCAACAATTATAAAATGATATTTTCATTATTTTTCCAAAACTAGTAAATATAATGCCCTGAAAAGTACATGCAGTATATATATATATATATA
>MU223279.1:813809-842161 GCA_018584345.1 Thuja plicata | reverse complement strand
ATGTCAGCCCAAAAATTCAGAAACAAATGAAGCATCGCTACAAGTTATGGCTAACGACAACGGTTTTCATGTTCTACTTAGTACATAAAATCACAGTCTATTTTACATTGCTTTTCATTTCTAGACTAGCCGACATCCGACGGGCGCCTGTACAGAAGATCATCTGATATTTTAAAAGCTATTTATTTCTTTGTTGAACACCAGATTTTTGCAAAACAGTGATGGAAATGAATAATCGCAAGAAACAGCTCTGGCCAAAGGTAGCTTCTTTGAAAAATGGGGGAAAAATTTTTTTTTTTTTGGAAAAAAAACAGTCTCCTGTCATGATTTCATTCAACGTTTTTGTCAGAAGAGGAAATAATTTTATTTAACAAGCTGAGTTAGATGAGAATAATGACAAGGACAGAATTCGGGTTGCGTAGGATTGCAAAAGATAGTATCTTCTGATTTTCTTGTACCATATAGCGTGAGAGAAGAGCCATCATCTTACCATCACCGCAAAACCATTTACTGGCAGACTGTTTTCAGACGTGAGACAACTTTCGGTTGCTAGCAAGCCCAGAAGGAAAGCCTATCGGCTAATTAAAAAATATATATAATATATCTCTTCAAGTTATAATATAATAATCATTAATATTAAAAAGATTTATTATTTTTTAAAATTAGACAGATGATTTAGTATTAAAAATATTTTAATAAGAGAAGTAGATTTCTACAATCTATAAGATGATTTGTTTCTGAATTCGAACGTGTGATTCTTTTTTCATCAATCTTTCCAATCACATCACATTCCTCATCATTCATGCTATGACAAATTAGACAATGTGATCTGAGATGTTATGCAAAAAACAATCACACAATTGAATCTAGAAGAAAAGGAAAATAATATTAAAATATATAATTCCAAAATTAATTATATCTTTTAAAAAAAATTATTAAAATAAACACAAATTAAAACATAAAAAATTAAGCATATATATATATATATATATAATTTTTAAAACTAAAAAAAAATGTATAGTATAATATTTTATTCAATGAACTATATATTAATTGTATGAAAATCTAATACAAACTTTAAAACAATTTATTTTATATTGTATTTTCATACCGACAGGGCATTCGTGACCATTGTATTATATCTGTTTCATAACCTCCACTAGTACGTGGTACATGTCAATGAGATGGATGCAAAATGCATCCAATGGTAGCGGCTACCCAGCCAACAATTCCTCCCCCATCTGTATGTATGCCAAACCATGCTACCATCCCCTGCCCATCCATACTGTTGTGTCGTCAATAAAAAACAAATTCATACATCCTGGAGTGAATATATCCTTTCGTAGATGTTTTGTCCATCACCTGTAGATCACAAATTCTACATCACCTACAGTGAATATTTTGTACATCACATCAAATATTTCTAATATTTTAATAGTGACTTTTTTATTTCTAATATTATAGTGAGTTTTTAACGTGAGGGGTCATGTTATATTGCAATAAGTAGATTAACGCTATTTCCAATATTATAGTGAGTCTTTTTTTATGTGAGTTGTCATGTTATATTAGTTAAATATTTAAACATATTTCTAATATTCTTGCTTTAAAGATTGCTTTAGTTTTATCCCGTAGATTTCTCCTTGACAACTGGAATAAAACTAGCTTCAAATCTCTAGCTTATCTTTAGCTTTTAACTGATCAATGAAAACAATGTAATCAAATAGTTAACTCTATATTTAGCTCCTGCCAGCTAAGTCTTTTGTCATTTCTAAACTTCAGTTCTGATCAGTGTTTAACTCCTTTTGCTTGGTCTTGACTTCAGTTGTCCTCGGGCATCTCTGTCCATTGGGGTTGTCTATCCGTCGGGAAACACTGTGACTTTCAGTTCTGCTCGATAATGCTTGCTGGAGTATCTTTCTCGGTTATTACTATGACTCTTCTTGTGGTTCTCTATCCATCGGTGTGCATTGTCTATCGGTGTTTGTTGTCACTTGGTGTATACTAAACTTTTATGCATTACTGATAACATAACCTTTATCTCTTTGGTTCTTTGAAGTCTTTGACAATATGTATATGACCAATCAGAGTATATTAGCTTGACATCAATGAAAATACACTACATTAACTGATTTAATGTCTTGCATTAACTTTCTGTAGCTTGGTGATCATCAACTTAACATCTTCAAACATTCAATCAGTTACAGTTCATCAATCTCTCCCTTTGGCATTGATGTCAACATACTACATTCTACTAATACAATATGAAATATATAAGTTGTAGCTCATCAATCTCTACCAAACTTATTTTTCTATAACCAATACAAATTTATGACTCTCATTAAGCTCTTCTAGCTTAGATTTGATTCTTGCAGTGTACTTTCTTCATTATTCATTCCCTTCACTGGATAGATGTAGAAATTTCTAATTCTGTCTCTCCCTTTATTGTATAATCTCTTCTCCCTTTTCTGGATAGATATGCAGTGTTAACTTTTCCAATTCTCTCCCTTAGATGGATGTTTCTTTTAATCTTTCTCTGATGTTTTCTCTCACTTTGATTGTTCCTCTCCTTGATGGATGATTATGATAGAGATTTCATATCTCTTTTTCCTTTGACAACAATATACATATTCATTAAGTACATATTTCCCTTTGAATACTTCTAATAGTTATTTCATATGGATATAATCTCTCCCTTAAGTCATCTCTCCCTTTGACAGCAATGCCAAACTAAATCTCTCTCTCTTTTTTCATAATATATTCCTTGAATTTCCTCTCCATCAGCAATGCAATAACTCTAGTGTTCGGTGTAGATAAGTACCTTTCTATGTATTGATAGATCTTTGTAATCCATCTCTTTGATTACATCAACATGAATGATCTTTTGATTATGTGTACATTGATGCAGCCTCCTAGTCAGCTTAGTGACCAATAGACAAGGGTCAGACCCCCAGTCTCTTCCTCAGGTACTCAATTGTATCTTTAGGCAATGGCTTTGTGAATATGTCTGCTAATTGATCCTTGGATTGAACATATTCTAGTATCACCTCTTTCTCTTACACTTGTTCTCTTAAGTAATGATACTTGATAGCAATATGCTTTGTCTTACGATGCATGACTAGGTTCTTTGAAATGTTTATTGCACTTATATTATCATAATGGATAATCACTGCTTCAAGAATTTTCATATTCATACCTTCCAATATTTCTTGTTCCATGCAATGTTAGAGCAATTTTCAATAGAATCCACATATTCTTCTTCTACAATAGATTGGGAGATGCATCCTTGCTTCTTACTTATCCATGTGACAAGTCGGTCACCCATAAAGAATGCTCCTCATGTTGTTCTTTTTCTATCATCTAATTTTCCAGCCCAATCAACATCTGTAAAGACTTGAAGCTCAAATTTTCCTTCTCTTTTATACCATAATCTATAGTCTTCAGTATTCTTTTGATAGCAGTCATGTGTGATTCCTTGGGATTAGCAGAGAATCTTGCAACTATTCCAACTGCATGTGCTATATCTGGTCTAGTATGTGTATGTGGTAAATTTGGCCTTATTAACTCACCATACACTTTAACATAGTCCTTCTTCATTAGATACACACAAGACTAAATATGAGATTATTCATCCTATCTGTCTGCATGATTCGACCTATTTCCTTCTATCTAGACAGGGTTTTTGAAATAGCTCCCAGAACGAGAGTCTCACAACCATAGACCAATCTAGGAATGAAGGATTTTTCTCCATGAATTCAATGCAATGATTAGTCTAGAAATGAAATACGTAAGATTAATCTAAATGATCCATTTAAACTAGAAATGAGATTAAAACTATGCCATGATTTCAATGCAATTATTCTAGAAATTGAAATTAATCTATTGCAAATGAAAGCTTTTAACTATAAATGAGATGATAAAAATGTAGAAACAATTTAGTATTCTAACAATGCATATTTTCTCCAGGGTAATCAGGGGTTTTGAATGAGGAATGGGAGTTCTTTTATAGACTCAGAGATGATCATAATAGAAACTTTCCTCTTTGAAATAAAACAGATAGAAAAGCCAGTTTAAATTAGAAAGCTTTACTTAAAACAAAACAATAAATTGTTTTCCCTTTGCTTTAACTATTTTCTTTCTTTGATTTTAATTGTTTTCTTTCTCTTTAAAGCACAATTAATTCAAAGATTCTATTTCTAAACAAAAGAAAGATTTTTGAGAGAATATCCAATTAATTAAATAAATATGACCTCATAAATAGGTTTTTCTCAATTATCTGAATATTTAAATTCAATTATTGAAATGAGGATATTTATTTAATAATTAAATATAATTTAATTCCTTTTTATGTGTTTTAGCTAAAAGGGGTGAATTTAATTTAATAAAAGTTCTAGGACTTTATTAATTAACTTAATTTGATCATAAGGTTTGTTTAGCCAATAGATATTTAGGAATTAAATATAATGTATGATTAATGTAGATTTAGAATTTTCTACATTTGACACTTAGGTCGAATAGAGTCAGTTAAAACTTAGAATTGCCTAGTACAATAAGACTTTGATGATTCAAAAGAATGACAAATGCAACAAAATTGGTTAGGGTTGCAAGATGCCAATTTTGGGGTGTTACATTTTGCCCCTCTTTGAATTGATATGCGAGCAACACATTGATTCAAAGAATAGTCTAATGCCTGAAGCACAGAAGAATAGATTTCAAAAATCGATGATGCAAGGATCGATTGATGAATATTTCAGAGCCATCTCCAGGATAGCGCTTGACTCTCCAAAGTCTAGGTTAGGTTGCCGAGACACTGGTCAAATAGAGTTTCTGAGAATCATCTCCAGAACGAAGCTTGATCCTCAGGGATCCAGGTTAGAATGCCCTAATACGTAATAGATTAAGATTTAGAGAATCATCTCCAGAATGAATCTTGATCCTCAGGGATCCGGGTTAGAATGCCCTGATACCTAATAGATTAACATCTTTCACAAGACTGTCCTTAGAACGAGGCTCAACCTTCAGGAGTCAAGGTTAGATTTCCCTAACACCTATCCAAAAAGATGGTCAATAGAGGTTTTAGGACTATCTCCAGAATGAAGCTTAGTCCCCAAATATCTAGGTTAGATTGCCAAGACACTGGTTAGATTGACATTTTTCACAAGGCTATCCCCAGAACGAGACTTAACCTTCAGGAGTCAGGGTTAGAATGCCCCGATACCTGTCTCAAAAGATAGTAAATAGAGGTTTAGAATTATCTCCAGAACGGAGCTTGATTTAGGAGTCAAGGCTAGAATGCCCCGATACCCAATAGATGAGTTTTCGAGAATCATCTCTAGAACGAAGCTTGATCCTCAAGAATCTGAGTTAGATTGTTCAGACACTTAATAGATTGAGATTTCGAGAATCATCTCCAGAATGAAGCTTGATTCTCAGGGATCCAGGTTAGAATGCCCCAATACCTAATAGATGAAAATATGTAAGGAACAAAGATGCCCCTATTGATTAAAATTCATGGAGCACCTAGTTTTGACTGTGAGGTAAAAAAAACTAAACATGCCCCAAGTGATGAGATGCCCCTAGCAATGAGGACTTTTGAAAATCAGATTAGATTGATTGGAATAGATTCAATGATGTAATCATCTTTCCCCCTTGAGAGAAAAATGGAAAGATGACACGCCATAATGATGATGGAGAGCAAAAAATCGCAGATAGATGTTGAATTAGAGATCAAGAAAAACTCATAACAAATTATTGAAGAATTTGGGAGATTCAGAATCAATTTTGAGAGATGTCAAGGTCCAGGTTGACCAAGTGTGATTAGGGTTGACCATAGTTGACCAAAGTTGACTTTTGAGGAAAAAAGTTAAAGATTTTAGAAAATGATGATAAGATAAGATTCTGACAAGAAAGCGACATCAGAAAGTTGACTGCACAAGCGTCCGATCACGTCGGTCCCAAAAATTTTAAAATGTGATTTTGAGCTATATAGAAGTGTCAGATTTTGATTTTGATCACGAAAATGGATTCAGAGCGGTCAAATTAGGTAATGGTGAAGTTTTTGCGCAAAATGGAGCACTTTAAAAAATTAGGTCAAAACCTATATAAGGATGAAAAGGTCATTTTCAAATCATTTCAACATTTTGACTTTTGCAAATTGAGCTCTGAGCAAAAATGGTGGTCCCCTACAACACGCATCGATTTGAGAGATCAAGGAGGCACAGTCGGCCAACAACGTATGGACCTCCTGTAAGTGGTTGATAAACCTCTTTGCATTTCAAATTTTACCAGTTTTAGTGAATTTTGCATTGTTTTCTGCATTTTTAGGAAATGGTCCGCAAGATTTCGCGTGAAGAAGTAGTTTCTTCATGCGGCCCATAGGGAAATCTCATGTGACAAAACTCCTTTTCGCGCCATGCGGTGGGAAATATCGCACGGGAGACTACCCATGTTCGCGCGAGAAACCCTTCCATAGGGTGTTTTCTCTCGTGACAAGTCATAAAAGTTCACACGAAGATCAAGCATTGCGCGACGCGAAAAACTTCTTCACGCGAAAGAGTACTTTGTCACGCAAAAATTTGCTTCTTCGCATGGAGAAAAGTGAGCAATTAGAACATGAAATCAGTCTGCATCACATCCAATAGCATTTGCGTCAGCGTTGTTACTGTCTGTAGGATGTCTTGAATGCTTAATTGTCTTGTTATGCTTTGATTATCTTAGATTATTGATCATGCACTGTTGTTTGCATGGCTTGCAAGTTGAATTTCTAGATACTGCCTTCAGATCACACCACCCAGCTATCAGCAGATTAGTATCACAGTTAGATGATGCAGAGACAACACATTTGGGTACTTTGGGCTTGATCTCGCTATGTGATGTACCCGAGATTCAGGTAAATCACAGATTATTAGGAGCACTGGTTGAGCGTTTCCATTCAAAGATGAAGATTTTCTATCTGCCATAGGGTGAGATACCAGTGACCCCTGAGGACATCTACCGGATATTGAGGATCCCATTCCACGGAGCTAGGGTAGAGTACGAGGTGCAGCCTAGACTTGGGACACTAGCACTGAGGGAGATATTACAGGATGACCTCATCATAGGGAGGGCTACCCCATGGGAGGATCTTATTAGTGAGTATGGTCCTACACATAGATTGCCAGTGGTACTAGAATGCTTCCTTGGGTGCTATCTGATGCCTGATCATGGACATCACGGTTTAGAGTGTGGCTGGGGAAGGATGCTATAGCAGATGTTGGCACAACCCCGACATTATGGATGGGGTCAGTGCATGTTGGCCCACATGTATCACAAGATGCATGAGATCATCTATCGGGAGGCAAAGAGTATGGCAGCTAGGGTATTTGTACTACAGGTATGGGCATGGGAGCACCTTCCTATGACTATGCTGATATACGAGGACTTGCCGCAGCCTCTAGAGCCATATATATGCAGATATAGGGGTATGATTACTCAGCCAATGCTGGGTAAGATAGATCATTGGCGAGCCCATCTCGATGACTTAGAGGTAGTAGTCTAGAGGTTGTGGAGACTTATAGAGGTATGTGATGATGCTACAAAGTAGCTCAGCTATATGTTTTGTTCACCTGAGATGATTGGCCGATCCATTACCGTCATAGAGAGATTCTCGTAGAAGCGGGTATGGCGGTAGTTCAGTCACTCACAGGATATATCGCAGGAGTACATGGCATATGCTAGATTCACATATGAGGTGAGGAGGGTATGGCTGACAAAGGTAGACTAGAGGCATATGATGATTGATATACGAGCATTGGCCCTAGTATAGTGGGACTATCTGAGAGACGTAGTAGATGGAAGTGTGATTGCAGAGTACCAAGAGCACTTCGTCACACATCCATTCCCTAGGTTCATGAATCTGGTCAGGATGGTAGGTTGAGGACATGTAGTACCACCATAGGTGGTACCCCCATAGGTAGTATAGCAGTAGGTAGTACAGTAGCAGGTGTCGATGCCCCTGCCATAGTAGAGATCATAGCCAAGGATATAGCAGGGTCCTCGTCCCCAGATAGTACAAGTGGACATCCCTACTCAACATATGGGGATGGACGTTGGGGCTAGTGGCAGTGGTAGTACGACACAGTCTTGATGATGGACTATTGAGAAGACAACTGAGGAGCAGCAGGTACCCCATCAGGAGGAGGTGCAGTAGGAGGATCTGATGCAGGAGGACCAGCCTATGCAGGATCCAGCACAAGATCCACAGCGACGGTCTTGGGAGAGAGTTCGACATCTCTCGAGACAGGTCGGGGATTTACAGATATAGGTGGCCATGTGAGATGCATTACTTTTAGAAAAAGATCAGGAGATACAGGATCTCTGAGAGCAGCTACGAGTAGCACAAGAGGAGATCCGACATCAGACTGCTCGAGCGGCGTATTATTATGCATCGTATATAGGGGTGGTGCCTGATGAGGCATCACAGGTTGCTAGATTTTTTACCTATGCCAGAGGGTTGGAGGGTGCACAGGCACCACCTCCACCAGATAGGTCTCCACCTACACCTCCTCCAGGTGATGAGGGAGAAGGCCAGAGTTAGTTTTGATTGATTGATAGATGAGATCATAGGATGTATCTAATGCGTTGGCATCCATATATTTATATCACTATTTTGAGATAGATCATGCTCGAGTAGCACCATTTTGTATTTGTATTGACACATTGGATATATATATATATGAGCTCATCTTTTGGTATCATCACATGTTGTATATTGTATTTTATGAGATGTTTCCTATATGCTTAGATGTGTAGATGATTTAGAATATATGTAAATGTATGAAATGCACATGTATGTATGTATGTATGTAGATGATATATGTAAATGCAATTATGAATGAGAATATGCAAATGCCATGTGTAGATGATAATGAGTTGTAAATGTGTAATGTATATGGTACTAACATCTCATGCAGGATGACAAATGCTAACCAAAAGCACATGTGAAGAATCGAGAGCGAGGATCGAACACCTGTGCAGTCGTGATGAAACCATGACAGTGAAGAAGAACTCCCCAATGTATGAACCCAGGAGAATGCAATGAAGAGAACACTGAATTGCTGCCACAATGCAAGTCTAGAATGAAAATGCAATCCTATGCTAGATGCAAATGAGAGTGCAATTCTAGGACATGGTTGTGAAACCCATTGTGTAATCATCATCATTGAGAATTTTTTTGGAACATAAAATTCGATACAACCCTTACTAGCACCACAATTCAACCATAAGGATATGAATATGACTTGCATCGGATAAAATGTAGGAAATGAACATAAGCACCAAGGCACAAAATCCAAGATGACCTGAACATTGTTTCCAGTTAATCTTGCAAGACTACACTAGTATCGAGGCATTCAAAGCCAAGATAACCATGAGTGTGATCATGCGTAAACAAACAGAGCAATAACAAACAAAGCAATAACAAACAAGGAGATAGTACTGACCTCACCATGGCATACAAATAAACAAGATCGAGGGATGTGAGGCTGTTCCACCTTAATGCAGGAGCTCTTATCACATACAACCTATTTATTTGATGTTGCCAGATCAACGGGACTACACCAACAAGTAGTAGACAAAGAAAATATCAATGAAATCCATAAGAACAGATAGCATACAAAGAAAGATTCAACCATAGCTCAGCTAGTTTCAAAGTTTTTAAATATGTTCATGTTTAGAGGTGTTAAAAAAACCATTTTTCTTGTGAGTGCATTATGTTTGATTGTTACCCATAGATGTTTACATTTGATATATCTGATGTGTGTTAAAAAAAACATAGATGTGTCCAAAGATAGTGTTGAAAAGCACTGTTTATGGTGGTGTTGAAAAACACCAGTTTGTGTCAGTAGCGAGTTGTCCTACAAAAGTGACAACATTACTGACTCGGGTGTAAACCAAAGATGTGATCAAATGGGGGACCCATGCCCCCAAGTAAAGATGACTGACTTGACGTATGTTGTGAGGAAAAATAAGATTTGGTTGCCCCCAAGCATATGGCACTGAATCAATGTTAAGTTAGGAGGGTTCGCAAAGGAACCAGAGTGTCACGAAAGTGACCAAAAGATATGTACAAACTAAAGAAAAGAATCGTCAAGGCAGAGTATTGATAGATAGAGCATGTGAGTATAACATCAACTAAAATGGATGTGAGCAATCTCAATAGTATGACGATAGTAGGCAGACATAGTGAGAACCACTGGTGACTAACATGAGAGAGATGCTCAAGTGAAGAGATTGTAGGACTAGCTAGACATCAGTAGGAAGATGCAGTGAGAACCATTGGTGACTGATGTTAGGGAGATTCTCAAGGAGAGAGATCTCAGTATAAGCTAAGAGAAAGTAGGTAGACACAGTGAGAACCACTGGTTACTGTTGAGAAGTAGATCCCAAAAGGTAATAGGATAGTGCCCCTAGACCAGGAGGGTTGCCCCAAGAGTATGACCAGTTTCAATCCATGTAAGTTGGTGTTTTGATAGGAAACGGAAAGCAAATGTAAGGAGGAAAGCAGGAAAGCAGAAATGCAGGAAAGAAAATGCGTAAAGCTAAGTGGTGTTGCGATAGATATAGCAATGTGGAACAAGAGGCACCTGTTTACCAGGTTTTTACCTTCTTGGCAAAACAAATTTTTTCTTGCTACCATGACACCTGTTTGCCAGGTTTTCATCAATGGCACTCTTTCTCTTTTTCTCTTTTTTTGTATTTTTCAATTTTTTAATTTTTTTTTTGTATTTTTGGAATATACAAATTTTTTGGAGATACATCAAAGCACCTATTGCTATGTTTTCACTAAGATGATCATTTTTTTAGGATTTTACTATATATATTAGCACATTGAAGATGTCTTAGCTGTAGAACCGCTTCAGATGAAGAGCGTTGATGGGCTCTTTGAGTTGTTATCCTTCAGTAGTAGAAAGTTGATAGGTACCAGACCCAAACACTGTAGTAACAATATACGGACCAAGCCAGTTTGGTTCAAATTTTCCTTTCTGGATCTGATGTTTTTGATTTTTAGGGTTTTCCCTCAGAACGAGGTCACCCGCTTGGAAATCCCTTGGTCTAACCTTCTTGTTATAGCTCTTTGACATCCTTTTCTGGTATGATATAAGGTGATCGAATGCCACTTGTCAATGTTCATCAAGTAGTTATAGCTCTTGTAGTCAATATATTCTGTTATCTTCATCAGTAATGAGGCCTTTCAAGGAGACTCATAGGGAAGGAATCTCAACCTCAATTGGCAACACAACATCTACTCCATAAACCAAAGCATAGGGCGTAGCCCCTGTTGGTGTTCTTATGCTTTTCTTGTATGCCCAAAGAGCTGGATTGATCTGGAGATGCCAATCTCGTCTGGATTTGTGCACTATGTGATGCAGGATTTTAAGGATTGTCTTGTTGGATGCTTCCACCTATCCATTACCCTGAGGATAATAGATGGAAGACCAATGCTGAGTAATTTTAAACTTAGAGCATAGCTCTATCAAATCCTTGTTTTTGAATTGTCCCCCATTATCAGTGATTATTGCGGAGGGTACACCATGCTTGCAGATGATGTAGTTGAGAATGAACATAGCTACTGATTTTCCATTGACAACGGTGAGAGGAACTACCTCCACCCACTTGGTAAAATAGTTTGTAGCTGTGATTATGAACTTATGTCTATTTGAGGATGAGGGATAAATCTGTCCCACCAAGTCAAAAGCCCATTTTTGAAATGGCCAAAAAGTAATGAAGGGAATAAGCTCCTTGGCTGGAGCATGAATCAGATTACCATGTAATTGACATTGTTTGCAAGACTTAGCAAACTCTGTAGCTTCTTTTTCCATATCTTTCCAATAGTAACCAGCTCTAATAAATTTACGGGCCCATGTTAGGCTGTTAGAGTGAGACCCATAGATGCCTTCATGCATCTCTACTAACGCATGTTTGGAATCATCAGGTTCTAAACACCTAAGGAGGGTACCATCTAGACCATTTCTGTACAATTTGTTAGCTATGATGACAAACCATGAAGCACTGTGAATTAAGTGACATTTCTCATTTTGGGTGTAAGTGTCTGGAACAATCTGGTCATGAAGGTAGGAAAAGATATGATGGTAGTGAGATGAGTCATGTCCAATGATAGAACAGATCATCTGGGAATCAAGGGAATCATAGACTGGGTAGTGTAATGTCTCCACTAGGAATTCATGTCGAAAATCATTTTCTGGCATCTGTAGCATGGAGGCAAGAGTAGCCATGGCATTTGCTGCTTTATTATCTGCCCTTGGAACTTGTTGAAATGTGATATGAACAAAATACTTTTTGAGGTCATCAACCAACCATTTATAAGACACCAACTTGTCATCTTTGGTCTGATAGATATCATTTACTTGATTGATGACTAACTGTGAATCTCCAAGAACATTGAGTTCATCTAATCGCCACTCAAGGGCGATCTTCATACCATTGATTAAGGCTTCATACTCAGTAATATTGTTTGTACAAGGAAACAACATCTTATATGATTTTGGTAAAGAGTACCTTTGAGGTGTAATGAATAGTATCCCAACACCTGACCCCTATTGGGTAAATGAACCATCAAAAAACATAGTCCATGATCGATGTGTGAGAAGTAATATGGACTCATCTAGAAATTCAATGTGCAATGTTTGATGAACTAATACAGGTGCTTTTGCATATTTATCTTCTATTTCCTTTCCCTTAATGGATTTCCTTTTGACATATTAAATATCAAATTCACTGAGAAGTGTGACCCATTTATCTAGTCTACCTATGAGGGTAGCTTTACTGAGTAAATATTTTAGAGGATCAATTTTAGCAATTAGACGTGTAGTTTGAGCCAGCATATAGTGTCACAATTTTTGTGAAGAAAATACCACTACAAGGCAAGCCTTCTCTATAGTAGAATATTTTGTTTCATATGAGATCAGAGTTCTACTAATGTAATAAATAGCCCTTTCTTTGTTGTGTTGATCTTCTTGAGCCAATAGGATACCCAATGATGTATCCATAGCAAATATGTAAAGTATAAGTGGCTTCACATGAATAGGAGGCATCAAGATTGGCGGGTTCACAAGATACTGTTTGATTTGTGTGAACCCTTCGTCACATTCTTTGTTCCATTGATAAGCCACACCCTTGTGAAAAAGTCTTGGTGAATGGTTGTGACTTGTCCACCAATTGTGAGATAAAATGTCGGATAGACTTCAGTCAGCCTTGAAGTCCTCTCATTTGTCTAATATTCTTCGGTGGTGGCATTTCCGTGATAGCTTGTACTTTTGCAGGATCCACTTCAATGCCTTTGGCAGAGATGATATAGCCAAGCAATTTTCTAGAAGTTACGCCAAATGTGCATTTCTTAGGATTGAGCCTCAGACTGAACTGTTCCATACAATCTAATATAGGACCTAGATCTGCAAGATTCTTCTTTTGCTGCATGCTCTTAGCTAAAGTTTCATCCACATAATCTTCCATTGTTTTATGCATCATGTCATGAAATATAGTAGTAACAGCTCTCTGATATGTAGCACCAGCATTTTTGAGTCCAAAGGGCATGAAATTTCAACAGAAAGTTCCCCAGGCACATGTGAAAGCAATTTTCTCTTGGTCCTCCGGCACAATTTTTGTTTGATTGTAGCTAGAGAAACCATCCATTAGTGAGTACATTTCATACCCTGTTGTCATATCTACAATCATATCAATATTGGGCAATGGAAAGTCATCCTTAGGACATGCCAAATTCAAGTCTTTGAAGTCTGTGCAAACTCATATAGATTTATTATGTTTTGATACTAGAAAAATGTTAGAGATCCATTCTACATAGTTAATTACTCTGATAAACACTGCCTTAAGAAGTTTCTCCAATTCAGCCTTGACAAGTAGAGCTACATGTGGATACATTTTGCGAATATTTTTCTTAACAGGCTTGACACCTAGTGCAATGGACAAATGATGCATGATTAGATTAGGGTCTAATCCCGCCATGTCTGAATATTTCCATCCAAAGTTTATCTTTTTACTTCAGAAGAATGTAGTGAATTCCTCTCTTTCTGCCTCTGATAGTGATTGTGCCAAGTGAATGATCTGAGGTTCTTCCTCTGTACCCAAGTTGATAGGTTGAGTTGGTTCAATAAGCACAGATGAATGTTCCTAAAAATGACTCAGAAGTGCATCAAGTATCTCATCCTCGGGCACCTCAAAGAGGTTTTCACCCTTGGATACGTCTTTTATTTTGACTGTTTTAGGCTCTGATACTGCCACAATGTGGTTTTCACCATTAGAGTGCTTATTTTTTCTTCTTTTCATTTTGTGACTAAGATTCTTGATGTCATTCTCAGTCATGTTGACACTTTCTTCACTAGTGGAGGACATTACAGGTTTGACAACGTGTAGGTAACAGGAAAGAGCGTAATCATTTTGGAATGTAAGAACTTCATTAGATGGGGAGGTGGAGTTTCAGTCTATAAGCTCAGGATGGAAAAGTGAAATATAAGTGAAGGGCTCAAGTGCGTTCACGGTATAATCATCAAAAGCATGGAAAAGCAAGTTGAGACCTAAAGTGATCTCATCTAGAGGTATAGTTGAATTCCTTTGATTCCTAGCGACCGTAGTACATGACATGTCAACATCTATGGAGTCAGACTTGTGTGACCTTACACTAGACCCTTCACCTACTTCAAGAAGGTTTTCATATGCGTTAGCTATATCTGTATCTCTATCAAAGGTGGCATATGACAAGCTGTTGAACTCATATTCATGAGAGTCTATTTCAACATTAGGTGTCATGTCAAGAATGTGAGTGAAATCAACCCTTTGTCCCCAGTTGGGATGAGTTCTACCTAGAACATATGCTATGGTCAGATGAACACCTTTTGACCTAGGTACCTCATTATTGTTTGTAGCATCAGCTACCTCTTGTGTAGTGAGAAGTGACTGGGATTCCTATTCAAACTGTTCTTGAAAGTGTGGTGGTATGTATAAATCACCCTAATGACCTATATTTAGAGTATATATTTCTTTCCACTCCTCATAAGTTAATGGAGCAAAGGAAGTGGTGTCATCAGAATCATTGTCAATGTCTACTGTACTAACCTATGGTATAAATTCATCTAGCTCAACAAAGAATGCTGCCAGGTCTGGAGGAATAGGATAAGGAAAAATATCCTCATAAAAGCTATCTTCAGATTCTTTAGTTTTAGATGTTTCTTCAGGTATTGGTTGTTTATCTTCTCGAGGTATGAACTTGTTTATACCCAGTTAAAATGTGAGTTTCTTGAAGCCTATGCCTGTAGAGTTGCGTGTTCTATGACCAATAGCTTCAAGTGGTGCAATCAATCCCTTATGATTCGCACCTATGGGACCATTTCCTTTATAGCCAAAATGTTGCATAATAGATAAACCTTTGCCATATTGCTCAGGTTTTATGTCATAAGGAGGAGTAGTTTTTTCAAAATTGTCTTCTCCTTTATAGATCCAAGCTTTGATAGCTCTATTTTTAGCTTCTTCTTCTAATGGTACTGTGGCTTGTACAAAGGTACCACCATACTTTGTTGGAGGAGGAACCGTAGAAGGTTTAGTGCTCTTAGAAGGTCTCCCAAAAGAATGTGGAGACAAAGGAAAATATGTAAAAAATAGCATAGGTTCAATCTAATATCCTCCCATGTTAGTTTCTTTGAGTGTCAAACTCTTTTCCATTTCTTTTAATTTAGTCTCAAGGAGTTCAATAGATTCTCTATTGGCAGGCACAAAGATGTCAGAAGATTTTGTGAGGGCATTGCAATCATAGCGTGTGTTAGCGGGTATAGTCACTTTAGATCCTTAGAATGGGAATTTAATGCATTGATGGTACGTTGAAGGGACAACCTGCATTTCACGGATCCATGTCCTACCTAATAGAATATTGTATGCCAAAGGAATGTCAAGCACTTGAAAGATAAAATCTCGTTCAACAGGGTCAACTCTAATTAGCAACACAACTAGCCCCTTGGATTTACGTTCTTCCTAATCATAAGCCTTAATAGTAATCTTTTTGTGGGAATCAATGCAATCTTCACTGTAGCCTAACTCAGTAATGAAACTAGCAAAGCAAATATTGAGGCTAGCGTCATTATCTATGAGAACACGGGGAACACGCTTTGGACCAATCATGACTTCAATGTGTAGAGGGTTATTATGCGGGTGACTCAAAGAATGATCATCTTTCTTAGAGAAAGACAAATAATGGGAGGAGCTCAAGTGACCTACCATGGATTGAAACCGGTCAAGATCAAGATCTTTTGGGACATTTTCCTCGGTGAGGGCTTTGTCCAGGATTTCCCTGTGAGCAGGGGGGATTTTTAGGAGCTCAAAAATAGTGATATGAGCATTAGTACATTGCAAATGATCGAGAATGTTGTAATTGGAAGCATTAGATGAGGAACCCACTTTTGGATTCTTATTGATAGAGTCAACCTTAGCTTCATCTAAAGGTTGATTTGATGTAGACATAGAAGGCTCAGGGCCTTTGAGGATGATCTTAGCACAAGATTGAGCAACAAAATTAGCACTGACTTGAGACTGTTCTTGCTCAGAGGACTGAGGCGTAGACCCTCACAAAATGAAAGGTGTTTTGGACTTGGAAGTATCTTCCCTTCCCTTGAGAATGATGACATTACAATATTTAGTATCAACAGGTTCAACCATATTAATGACATTTTCATTATTGGTGTATGTATAGTTGACCTTAGCATCAGTATTTTTACCTTTAGATGATTCACCATTTCCATGGGGAGGAAATGGATCTTTGAAAGCTTGGTGATCATAATTTTTGTTGTGACCTCCCACAATAATAACCTCACTATCGATGAGATCCTAGATTTTATGCCACAATTTAAGACAAGTAGTCATTTTATGACCTTTGTTTTGGTGAAAATCACAATAAGCGAATTCATTCGACCAAGAGGGTCTTGGTTGCGGATCATAAGGTCAAGAATTATCTAGTGGAGTGAGTAAATGGTTGTCCAAGAGATTCTTGTAAATTTCCTCAAGAGGTTCTCCTAAAGGAGTGAACTCATGCTTGGGTCTAGGAGCCCAAGGTTTAGGTTCAGAAAATCATGAAGTACTTGGTTTGGAATCTGTCACACCCTGTTTAGTGGCTTTGGCCAATTGCATCATGGTAGTGAGATTAAAGGAAGCCTTGGAAGGCTTAGGAGTCACATTTTCTATAACTCCATCATTCACAACATTTTGGTTCTTGTTGGGAAATTTGGGTTTATCTTTACTTGAGGAAGAAGACCCTTGTTTATTTTCCTTGTGTAAAGTCAATTCTCCTTTCTTGATCATGAATGTCTCAATTCTCATAGCTTTCTTAATCATGTCATCAAAGGTTAGAGGACCTTGTAGTTGTACTTGGTACCCAAAGTTGGGGAGAAGATTATCGAGAAAGAAGTCCAACTTTTCAGATTTGGGTATCTTGCGATAATATCATGTATAAAGTTGTCTCCATCTTTGGAGAAATGTCAAGAAGGATTCTCCATGATTTTGTTTCAAGTTGCAAAGATCTCAGATATGAACTGGATGTTGGCTGTTGTGAGAATGGTGTTGTAGAAATAAATTGGCAATTTTGTCAAAAGTTTTGATGCCAGTTGGTAGTCTAGAGAACCATTCCATAGTTGACCCTCCCAAACTATGTGGGAAAAGATGCATGAGATAGGTTGTGTCATGTATGAACTCCATGGGGAGAGCACCAAACTCTCTCAAATGGTCTTGAGGGTTAGAAGTACCCAAGTATTTATTGTATTTAGGAAGTTCAACTCCTTTGGGAAAAGGAGGCATGCAAAGATCTTTGTCAAACAAGAAAGGAAAGATGCCTTCCAGTGTGAATTGTGTAATAGGTTTGTCTTTCTCTTTCAAGAGTTGAGAGATTTTCTCTTGCATAGTTTGCATTTCTTTTTGCAAGTGGGATTTTTCAGTTTCTTCCTCTTTCTCAAAAAGTGTTTCTACATCATAGTTGGAGGGTAACTTAGCCCCTTGATTGGCTAGTTCGAGAATGTATTTATCTTTCTCCTCAACTAGGAGAACTCCCATCATCCTATAGAAATATTTATTAGCATGAACCTGTGCAATCTCTTCTTGAGTTATTTATGTTTCCACGTCATTAGGGGGGTCTTGAGAATGGGACTTAGCCCAAGTTTTAAAGAGGTCAGCTCTGCTAGCCTCACCTGATTGGTTATGATCTGCCATATTGATAGAATGCAAGGGTTCAAGGTGTAAATACTCGGTATGAAAAGATTGAGTGTTCTTAGAATTTGGGTCTTCTTGGAACAAAGGATTTCAAACCTGACTAAAATCCACTAGAAATGACTGTTTGATGAAAGGTCGAAGTACCAAGGAAGGAGGTCAAGATGATTCCTCACTAGATGTAGCCGGAAATGGTGTGGAAAGCACAGATTCATCTTGATTGATTGAAGGAAATGTTTTGCCACTTCGAGTTGTGATAGTCATAGACAAAATTTGAACAAGGGATGTGAACTAGGACCAAACTTGAAACTGTCTCAAAGTAATTTCACAGAACATGCCAAAAGGTGAAGTATCCTTGGTGAAAATCATTAGAGATGAGGCTATAACAGCCAAGAGATGACTATTGTGACACAAGGCATGACAACACAGATGAAAGAGACCAAAAAGATATGAGACGAGACTAGTTTAAGAAAGAATTACGTAATTCTCAACCCAAGAAACCAAGTTTCAGACTATGTGAAGATAGAGGGCAAAAAAATAGACCCAGATCAAAGACCAGATTTGATAGGAGTACATTTGACTGACAGGAATTAGCTTTCTATTTTGGAAAAAAGGCTTTAGACTCGCACGAAGAAATGCATCTTCGCGTGAAGATTCTCACTGATGCGTGTGAAACTTTGCAGTCTCATGCAAAGAATGACACTAGGCTGGTGAAGAAAAAGTGACAAAATAATAACACTATTGCCAAATGTTGCACAATAGTTTCCAGCGTATCACGTGAAGATTCTCAAGTAATAATGTGAAGATTGGGAAATGTCACGTGAAACTATGCAAATTTTGACAAATGAATGTTTACAGAATCAAACAGTTGAGACCAGATTGTGTTTCCTAAGATAAAATCATGTTGTTTTTTGATAGATAGTTTGAGTTACAGATTGTTTTGGACATGTTCAAAATTGACAGTTTGTGTGTTTTGACGATAGTTTCAATTGTTCAAATGATACACCCATGCAAAACACATTAAACATAATGTTTGTAGTACCAGAACAAAAACATCATACTCTTAGGATAGCCAGGATAGTATCTGTTGAATCCCCACTTGAACCAAAGTTCAGCTACACCTACTCTTAGTAGACAACTTATAAGCTTGGAGGCATGGGCTCCTCCTTACATGTGCACTCACTTCTCAAGCACACCAAGCTTTGAACCCCAAAGGAATTGCTTCCCAAAGGGCTATTGTCTCTACTAAGAGCTGTAAAAGTGTGGGGCATCTTAGTCAGTCTTTGACCTTCCACGCCAATAGATAGAGGTGTTTTGAAAACTAAAAAAATATTTTGTAGTAAGGACATCCATTCAGGTGGTTGTGATCAAGTCATTTTCCCAATTAAGGGGGCTCTCCCAACCCTTTCAAAGCAAGGTTTTCACCTTAACAATGTAGGGGCTTTAACCCACCACTACGGTGCTGGAGGAGATTTTGGTTGCCACAATGAATTCACACCTATCTATTATGACACTAATCATAATATAATTTTTTATATACCAGTTCGGAAGGACTTGGCTTTAGCCTATTACCGGTTGGGCATCCACTCTCACCGGCTCTGCTAAATCTCTCGGGAGGTAGCCACTCTAGAAGAATCACATGAATTTATCTTACACCCAAGATCCATAAAGGCAAGGGGAGAGGATATGTTCATGTAGTTCTTAGGATTACAATCTAAAAAAAACTTCAATCACGCAAGACAATGATTCATTTTAAGCACCAACCGAAGTGTGTTTTAACTACGAAAAATAGACATGAGAATTTGTGAAAACACGTAAGGTCTTTGACAAACGTCCTACAATAAACCCATTAGTAGTTTGTAATGCCTTTCTTCATGTCAGAATCCTATAATAAACACGTTAAAATTTTATGATGGCTTTTCTTTATCTCAGCGTCCTACAAACCACTGTTAAGCTGTTTCAAAAGATAAAATCAGAGAAACACAGATGTCAGAAAATAGCAGGTGGTTAGAAAATTGAGACAAGAAAATATCAAATGAAAGCTCTGGTGTGTAATTTTGTGCGATGATTTATAATAGATCACATGAAGAAGTGCAGAGGGCCACGCGAAGAACTAGAAAGTTCACGCGAGATGCTCAGAAAGTTTGTGCGATACTAAAATAGAGAAGTGTGGAAGTACGAACAGAATGCAGAAAAATGAAAAAAATGAAATAAAATGAGGCCAGAACATAAATGTGCCTGCCCCACAGTGGGCGCCAGAAATGTATGTGGTAAATTTGGCCTTGTTAACTCACCATACACTTCAACATAGTCCTTCTTCATCAAATACACACAAGACTGAATATGAGATTATTCATCCTGCCTGTCTGCATGATTCGACCTGTTGCCTTCTATCTAGACGGGGTTTTCAAAATAGCTCTCAGAATGAGAGTCTCACAACCATAGACCAATCTAGGAATGAAGGATTTTTCTCCATGAATGCAATGCAATGATTAGTCTAGAAATGAAATATGCAAGATTAATCTAAATGATCCATTTAACCTAGAAATGAGATTAAAACTATGCCATGATTTCAATGCAATTATTATAGAAATTGAAATTAATCTATTGCAAATGAAAGCTTTTAACTAGAAATGAGATGATAAAAATGTAGAAACAATTTAGTATTCTAACAATGCATATTTTCTCCAGGCTAATCAAGGGTTTTGAATGAGGAATGGGAGTTCTTTTATAGGCTCAGAGATGATCACAATAGAAATTTTCCTCTTTGAAATAAAACAGATAGAAAAGCCGGTTTAAATTAGAAAGCTTTACTTAAAAGAAAATAATAAATTGTTTTCCCTTTGCTTTAACTGTTTTCTTTCTTTGATTTTAACTTTTTTATTTTATTTTAATTATTTTCTTTCTCTTTAAAGCACAATTAATTCAAAGATGCTATTTCTAAACAGAAGAAAGATTTTTGAGAGAATATCCAATTAATTAAATAAATATGACCTCATAAATAGGTTTTCTCAATTATCTAAATATTTAAATTCAATTATTGAAATGAGGATATTTATTTAATAATTAAATATAATTTAATTCCTTTTTATGTGTTTTAGCTAAAAGGGGTGAATTTAATTTAATTAAAGTTCTAGGACTTTATTAATTAAATTAATTTGATCATAAGTTTTGTTTAGCCAATAGATATTTAGAAATTAAATATAATGTATGATTAATGTAAATTTAGGATTTTCTACATTTGACACTTAGGTCAAGTAGAGTTAGTTAAAACTCAGAACTGCCTAGTACAATAGGACTTTGATGATTCAGAAAAATGACAAATGCAAGAAAATTGGTTAGGGTTGCAAGATGCCAATTTTGGGGTGTTACAATATGTACAACATACATGAATTTTCCAATCATTGATCTATATAGGGTCTTATTTACCTCGATTGACTTATCTTCCTTTGTCAGCTTGCATCTGGTTGCCATAGGTGTTCCAACTAGCTTGGAGTCTTCCATCTTGAATATCTTGAGAACTTCCTTGATGTATTTGGATTGTGTGATGTAGATGCCTGCATCCTGTTGAAGAATCTGTAGACCAAGAAAGAACTTGACCTCCCCAAACATTGACATCTCAAACTCTTTGCTCATTTTATCAGAAAATGATTTGCATAGCATCATTACCACCAAATATGATATCATCAATAAATATTTAAGAAATCAATATATTATCATTATTATCTTCTTTTAAATACGGATTACTATTTTCACTTGTTCTTATAAATCCAATACTTATGAGATAGGAGTGAAATCTTTCATACCATGCTCTAGGTGCTTGTTTCAATCCATACAAGGCTTTTTGTAATCTCCAAACCATGTTCCTCTTGTTAGGATCCACAAACCCTTTTGGTTGTTCAATGTATACTTCTTCTTTTAGTATTCCATTTAGGAATGCAAATTTGACATCCATTTGGTATACCTTGAATCCTTTGTAAGAAGAATAAGAAAGTAGAATTTTGAATCCTTCTAGTCTAGCAACGGGTGCAAAGGTTTATCCATAGTCAATACCTTCCTCTTGTGCATACCCCTTGAATACTAATCTTTCTTTATTGCTTGTGACTTCTCCATTCTCATTCAGCTTGTTTCTAAGTATTCATTTGGGACCAATGACATTTTTGTCATCCAGTCTAGGTATTAATGTCCATGTTCTATTCTTCTCAATCTGTTCTATTTTTTCATTCATAGAAATTACCCATTCTTCATTTTCAAGTGTAGTATTAACATATTTAGGCTCAAAATCATAAATTAAACATCTAGTGTTCAGTGACTTACTTCTTCTCATTCTAGCCCTTTTGTCTCCTATGATCTGGTTTTGTGGATGGTGTCTTCTGACATACTTGGAAAGTACTGATTCAACTCTTTGTTCATCATTCTAATCATCATCTTGACCTTCATTTTGATCTCCATCACTCGGTGCATCATTTTGAGCAATTTCCTAATTTTTGGTGTTTGTTGCCTGATGCTCAGGTGCATTGTTCTGTTGTTCGAGAGAGATACATTGTTGCTCATGAAGAGTGTCAGGTTCTTCACTATAGACAAACCTATTGTAGTCTTCTGGTTCTTTTCTTCTTTCCTCAACATTTTTCTCATCAAATTCATCTACTTTGACATTTTCACTTTCAATGATTTTGTTAGAGGATTTGTTAAGACATTTATAAGCCTTACTTTTGGTAGAATAACCTAGAAATATTCCTTCTTCACCTTTGGATTCAAGCTTTCCATTTCTATCATCTTTCAAAATATAACATTGACTTCCAAAAATTCTGAAGTAACTTACATTGGGTGTGTGTCCATACCATAGCTCATAAGGTGTCTTATTGGCATCTTTCTTCAATTGAACTCTGTTCAATGTGTAGACAGTAGTACTAGTAGATTCTCTCCATAATGTTTGAGTGATGCCTTTCTCAATCATTAGTGTTCTGGCATAATCAACAATGGATTTGTTCTTTCTTTCAGCAATCATATTTTGTTGTGGTGTTCTCAGTGCAGAAACCTACTTTGAATTCCACACTCATTAAAAAATTTAGTGAATTCATCAAAGATAAATTCTCCTCCTCTATTTGATCTTAAGCATTTTAGTTATTTTCCACTTTGTTTTTCAACTATAGCTTTATACCATTTAAACATCTTGAATGCTTATGATTTCTGTTTTAAGAACATAATAGTCATCATTCTAGAATAATCATCTACAAGTAGAATGAAGTATCTATCACCATAGTAGCTCTTAGTTATCATGGGTCCACATAGGTCAGTATGGACTAGCTCTAGAATAACATTAGATGTGTAGGTTTTTCTCTTGAAACTAGAAATTTTCATTTTACCTATTTGATAATTCTTACACATGACACGGTCGGTTTTTGACACGCTCAGTAAGCCTCTCACTTTCCTTTTATTGCTTATCCTAACCATGTTGTCAAAATTCACATGACATAACCTTTTATACCACAACCATATGTCTTCATTTCTAGCCATTAAACATGTGGTGTTAATATCATCAAGATAGAATAGGTTACCTTTTGTCTATTCACCAGTTCTGATCAACCTTCTTGATTCATTAAAGATCTTTGCCTTTTTTGTTCTCAAATGCAACTCAGTGTCCTGTGTTATTCAAATGTGAAAAACTCAATAGATTATAGTTAAGTCCTTTAACCCAATATGCATTTTCATATTTCATCAAATTATTCAACATTATGGTTCCTTTACCTTCAACCGGAAAAGGTGAGTCATTACCCATTCTTACTAATCCACCATTATAATATTCAAAAGTTTCAAAAAATTTCTTATCTCCAGTCATGTGTTGAGTATAGCCACTATCAATAATCCAGATATCATTTTTACTAACCTTAGATATGAGTGCAGTCTCAACAAACCTTTCCTCTTTGTCTGAATCATCCTTCATAGCAACAAATACCACCTTAATATCTTCATCAAATTTGGTGTCAGTATTCTCAGATTTTTTCTCAGCCAGGTAACAAGCCTTCTTTCCTTTGTCCTTGTAGTCTCGGTTGTCTTTTTTGTCAGATTTTCGGTTGATTAGGTAATCTTTATCATCACCTATGTCAAAATTCTTTTCATATGATTTGTCATTGTTTCTGTCTTCTTTTATTTTGTTAGGACATCTAGCAGAAAAGTGTCCAATCTCTTTACAGTTAAAACATACCAATGGTAATTTACCTTTGTATTTACCTTTTCCTCTCTACAATATTCTAGCCATTAGTGCTTCGATCTCATCAAGTTCTTGGTCATCGCTGTCACTTTCACTATCATTTCTCATAGTGTGTTTATGACTTGATTTACTTATTTTCAAAGAATATTTGAATGCAGACTTAATAGATGGTAAGACACTATTGTCAAAGTTATTCATCTCAAATGAAATAAGTATACCAATAAAACTATCTAGAGTAACATTGTTATTTATTACTGCTCTCATTTCTTGTATAGTAGATAATATAATAGCATACACAGGTAGTAAGGTTCTAAGAATTTTACTTGCCACTATTTCTTCTTCAAGTACACCTCCTACTCCTCAGATATCATTGACTACCTCTTTGATTATGTAGTTGTACTGAGTGATGTTTTATCCTTTTTTCATTCTTAGGTCATCAAACCATCCTCTTAGGCTTTCTGCCTTAGCTCTTAGCACATTCTTATCTCCTCCATGCACTAGCTTCAATTTTTCCCACATTTTCTTTGCAGTGGTGCATGATTTGAAATCTTTAAATTTAGCATCGGAGAGTGAGAAAGCAAGTTCTATCATCATAGAATTGTGTTCATTCTTTTCTCTTAATTTATCAATTGTCGGAGGTCTAGTAGGTAAAACAAATTCAGTATCTAGGTATTGAGTAACATCATTTCCAATACCTTATAGGTGGAGTCTTATCCTACTTTTTTATGATGCAAATTTGTCCTTGTTCAACTTAGGCACATCCATTTTTCTCATCTTGTGATCTTTTGCATGAGTCTTTAAACTCCCTTTCTAAGCACACAAGATCTGATACCAATTGTTAGAATAAATGAGAGCGGGGGTGAATTAGTGGCCTCAAAAATTAATCCAATAAATCAACCCAAAAATTTTATACCACAAATATAAACCTCTAGTTATCTTCATTCCTACAAGATGTATGCCTTTAAATAATCTTATCAAATAACTACTGCTCGGAGTATATTGTTTATCCTTTTTCTTAAGCTTTACCGAATAGCAGTCTAGTCTTTACCGAAATACAATAAATAACTTAGTGTTTACCGATCAATCCTATTTTAGTAATGTGTAAAGTAAAAAATCAAAGCAATGAACCATATACACATTTGACACATGGATTTTTAACATGGAAACCCTATTAGGGGAAAAACCACTTGGGACCAGTAACCCAATATTTTCACTCTTCAGAAGTGAGATCGGTGAAGAGCCAACCCTGTTAAAGGTTACAAACACATTGTTAAGTGAAACCTTGTTAGAGGATTTAAAACTAATAGTTTGTCACTTGATATCTGGCATTCACTATGCTATCTTCATGAGAAACCTTTTGATAATCCATGGGATGTATCTCAATATATAAAGAATGGTTAAATCCTACTGTGTTAAGAGATTTTTTGAATCAATGGTTAAACTGAAATTATATGTGGTATGTTCATAAATACAACTTAATCTTGCAGATGTTCAGATCTATTATAATGTCATAATACCTTTCTGATCACTGTTCACTTCAATTCATTTTCTGCAATTCTTTCTGCTCGGTGAATGTTGTTGCTTCTCTATTGCTCGGTGTCTGCAGAAATATTAGCTCTGTTCTTCATCTTGTTTGATCAGATCTGTATGAAGACTTCTTATCTTCACCAGAATTCTCTTCAGCATTCCTCTCTTCATAATTATTTTTCTTGTGTCTTTTATACACATGATTTCACCATTTCTATGTCCTTGTCTTTCTTGTTCTCGACATGATCCACAAATCTCCCCATTCTTGCTTTAAAGCTTGCTTTAGTTTTATCCCATAGATTTCTCCTTGACAACTAGAATAAAACTAGCTTTAAAAATCTAGCTTATCTTTAGCTTTTAACTGGTCGATGAAAACAATGTAATCAAACAGTTAACTTTATATTTAGCTCCTGCTAGCAAAGTCTTTTTTCATTTCTGAACTTCAATTCTGATCAGTATTTAACTCCTTATTTTCTTGGTCTTGACTTCAGTTATCCTCGGGCATCTTTGTCCATCGAGGTTTTCTGTCTTTTGGGAAACACTGTAACTTTCAGTTCTGCTCGGGTATCACTTTGGTTCTACTCGATAATGCTTGCTCAGGTATCTTGCTCGGGTATCACTGTGACTCTTCTCTGGGTTCTCTATCTGTCGGTGTGCACTGTCCGTCGGTGTTTTTTGTCACTTGGTGTATACTGAACTTGTATGCATTACTAATAACATAACCTTTATCTATTTGGTTCTTTTAAGTCTTTGACAATATGTATATGACCAATCAGAGTATATTAATTTGACATCAATGAAAATACACTACATTAACTGATTTAATGTCTTGCATTAACTTTCTGCAGGTCGGTGATCATCAACTTAACATCTTCAAACATTCAATCATTTATTGTTCATCAACATCAACATCCACCATGTAGACAACCTACCCTCTACATAAATGTAAGGAAATAAAACTTCATTGCCATAGAAATCATTAAATATTTTACGCAAAACATGACATGTTAAATCCCAAAAATAAATTCAAGCACCATGTAAAAATTACATGACCCAAAGGAAATTTCTTGATTATCTCATAAAAGGATTAAATTTTTATAATGAAATTAGTTGATTTTCCATGTATATACAATACTTGTCTAACTAAAATGTACAATATACAAATATTGTCATTTACAAGATACTACCTCAAAGAGATAATTTCTAATAGAGTTAAAGCACTCAATTGATAACCCATTAAAATAAAGTATAATACACTACAATGATTATCCCAAAAAATATTGACCACAATCCTCCATTATAGTATCACCCACACCTACAAAAATAACGAGCTAATCATAAAATTAATTTACAAAAGACAAAATTGATTGAATTTAATTTTTTAATGTTCTTACCATCTCTAGTTCGCATTACATTCATTGTTGTTGTTGTTTGATTAAGATCAAAATAGTGGTTGACTATTTTGGTGATCAATTAAGGCTGTAATAACATGCACATTTATCACATCAACTTAGATAAAAGCTAATCTACAAATTGAAGACTCAAAAATGATTGAAGTTCATTTTGTAATTTTCTTACCATCTCCAATTTGCATTGCATCATTCGTTGATGTATGGTTGATTTTAAAAAAATACGGAAACATATATTCTTCTTTTTTATCATTTAGATCTATAATAACATGCACATTTGACACGTCAACTTAGATAAACCAAATACAATTTAAAGTCTCAAAATAAAATTATATTTTCTAATTTTCCTACCATATCCAATTTTCATTCTATCTGTTGTTGTTGATGTTTGGTTAAGATCCACAAAAAATGGTAATGTATGTTCATCATTTCTTTTTTGATAATTTAGAATTGCAATAACATGCACATTTAATTGTGATCAACTTAGATAACATGTTCAAGTGTAAAACCACATTATATAATTAACACAAAAAAATATTAAAAATTTTAATTACCTGAATTGGTTTTTTGAGATGTCTGTGTAGGGGTTGTAGACGTCTAAAATCGTCCTTATATTAATTTAATTAATATTCCCATAACATTATAGTTAATTTTAATTAATTATATTTGTTATATTCTTCTATCTATTTAATTAAATATGATTCACTTCCCTTAGTATTTAAATTTAATTTAAATACTACCCCTTTTAATATATTAAATCTTATTTAATACATTATCCCTCATTAATCCCCTTTAAATAAATTTTTAATTTATTTATTCCTTCACATGACTTACATTCTACTAAACCACAATTAATCCAAATTAATTTGGATTAAGCTAATTTGAACCTAGATCCTACCCTACCTCACATCACTCTCACCAAATAAACCTATTTATTAATTAACTAAGGTTAATTA
>MU223279.1:791837-803819 GCA_018584345.1 Thuja plicata | reverse complement strand
CTTCTTACAAGATCCTTCACATGTGTACTTTAAGTACACTTTGACCCATCACATCCAAAGTTGCTCACACATGTGTGAGCAAAGTGGGCCTCTTGCATGGCTTATGTGTCCCTCATGTGGCACCTATTTGGATGCCACATGAGCTCCACCTCACCCAAGCCCTCTCTCTCCTCCAAAAAATCTATAAATAGAGGCCTTTCTCAAGAGCAAATCATCTCTTGTTTATGCATTGTTATCATGCTAGTTTCATTCTAGAGCAATTTAGCATTTTTATGGAAATTTTAGTCCTTAGTTCATGTTTATTTCATTGTTGAATCTAGATATCACATCTTAGGTTTATAATGGAATGAATCTTAGATAGTTTTTGTTCATCTTGCATATCAATCTAGTTTAGTTTTGCATCCATATAATCATTGTAAAGACTTGAGACAAGTTCCTCATACTTTCTCTTGATTCTTTCACTCTCTTAGTTGCATTTTTAGATCAATAGTGGGATTTAGATATTGTGTTGGAAGAGCACACCCACACACCTCTCTAAGAGCAAAACAACAAGGTCTTGGGTGCCCTTGTTCAGCTCATCGGAGGTCATGGTGGAGTCTTCTTGTTTTTAAGAGTATGCTTGTAGACATGTTAATGTAGCTTAAATGATTTATATCTTCTAATGTTTGCATGTCTGAGTGTGCTCCCAACAGGTAGGTTTCCAGCATAGACAGGGGTAACATTGAGCATTGATGTCTGATCTCAACAAATTGTATCTAGTTTGTTTGAATAAGTATAGAGAATTTGTTAGAGATACAAATTAAGTAAGTTTCTATAAAAATTAATAAACACATTTAAAAGTTAAAAAATGCCATCTACGAGGTGTATTTCATCTGTAATTGTATGGTTTAGATCAACAAAAAATGACAATAAAAAATTTTCATACTAAACTCTTTCATTCAAGTTTCAGGAAATGACATTATGCTTTTGATGAGTAGAATGTTGTTTGTGCATTTTTCTTGGAGTGAACCATGGTGATATTCGGATAATAGGAATGTTCTCTAAGCTAGGGATTGTTGGATGTTTTGAAGAGGCAATGAGAGATGCATTGATATCATTTCTAAATCTCTCAACACATTCACTGATTTTTTTTCATATGTTGTAGTTGGTAAATTTTGGACCAATGAATTCAAATAATCAATGGAATTTTGAAAGTTATCATTTGAAGCATCAGAGGACTTCCAAAAATCTAGATTAGAAACAAAAATGATTAAGTAAACATCAAAAAATATTTAAAAGAATAAATATTTCATTTTAAAATGGTGATATATAAATTTACCTATTCTGTGGTCTTCACTGATGATAAGTCCAAGAGCATCTTGATCTTCTAATTGAACACAAGTATCTATATTTGAAATAATAATTAATGAATTTTGAGAACCATAAAATCATTTAATATTTAATTTTAGAGAGAATGTAGAGATTACCAGTGGTGATGTTTTCATGATTAAGACTCCCCGTGACATTGTGGTCACCATCAACCAATAGAGTAACACCTTTTGTAACTTAATAAAATTAAATTAGTTAGTTTTAAGAATAAATATCTAATAATCATAAAAAATTTGAAAATTAAACTTATATCTCAAATGAAACTCACCTACAACTTGATCATGTTCATTTGTTTTTCTTCTTTTTCGAAGATCTAAAATCTTCAACACATGTTTGCATGTGTTTCCTTTTTTTGCCCACTGATAATCACACATATGTAAATCAGGCCCAATTTTTCTAACAACATACCATTTTGTTGGAATCATTTGACTTCTTATCTGATAAAAATTATGGATGAGATTATATGGACAACAATCTGCATCTACTATTGTTTTTTATCTTTCTAGTGCAGTTATATAATATTGTCACTTTTTTTAAGTTTGTTAGAAACCCAGACAACTGAAAAAATATTTTATTTTTATATAATGGCTGTACCCTGTGAAGAAGTACATAGATAATCCAATCCAATCTCCTTGTGCATTTCTTAGAATGATCACTTAAGTAGTGACTCTTGATATAGAAATGGTATGATTCTATTTAAGCATTGGTCTCTTGATTTGAATGAGGGAAGTTTCACATTTTTTTGGCCCACATTGCTATACAAACAAATATAATAATTGTTAGATAACTAAGAGGGGGGCTGAATCAGTTAGCTCCAGTTATCCTACAATCCCAAATTCTCTTATATTTATATAAAAATAATTTCAAATATTTAAATCAACTCGGTGAAATGTAAACTATAATCTCAAACTTTAGTCCTAAGTTGTCTAGTCATCTAGCGAGTAGCAGTAAATCAATACTGTGATTACCAATCAATGAATATAAAGTAATGTGTAAAGAAAAATAATAATCCACAACAATCATACACATTAACACATATATTTTTAATGTGGAAACCCTGCTAAGGGAAATACCACCTGGGACCAGTAACCCAAAATATTTGACTGAAGTGAGCTCAGTTAAGAGCCAACCCTGTTAAAGGTTACAATGCACACTATTAAATGTGACCTGGTTAGAGAATTTATCACTAACAGTTCTCTCTTGACCATGAATTCACTATGGGGTCAATAAGAAAATACTCAACATTCATTAGAATGTCATAATAAAGACTTTCACATCCTACTCGGTTAAGATATTTATCTGTAACAATGGTTAAACTGATATAGCAATGATCTTATTCAAATACAACTCTGTTTGCATATTTTTAGATCTATGATAAGTACATAATACCTTCGATCAATTTGTTCACTTCATTTCCTCTGATTCTTCATACTTTATTCTTCTTGGTAAATGTTATTTCCTCTGTCGCTCGATATTGTCTACATAAATGCTCAGTTCTGTCTTTAACTAGTTTGATCAGTCATGAAGTTTGCATGTATGTGAATTAGTATAATGTGTCTAATTCATAATTAATCTCTTATCTCTTATATAGACATCATATCTCATTTAATTTCTATCCTTTAGATTTTGTCGCTTAATCTCCATCGTTGATTTTGTTGCTTAAACCTTCCTTGACAGTTGTGTTAAAAACACATTTCAATCTTCTTTGTCCGATCTTCCTTCAATTTTCATAGCCGTTTGATTTTCATAACAAATCTTATCAATTACCTCGAAACCATCAATTTTGTAGCTCATCATTTTAGTCGGCCTCAGTTTGATTAAATTTCTCGGTCAATATCATGATGTGTCGGTGATCCCTAGCTTAGTTATCATTGTGATTGGTATACACTATATTACTCGGTGTTCACTCTTACTTGGTGTATATAGAAATCTTCAAATACCAACCACATTAACTTTGTTTATTCTAGATATTTAACTCATAATAGATTTGTTTTACCATAATGATAAGAAAATAAGTTGACATCAATGACAATGCATTAATTGATTAATGTCTATCATCACATTAGTAACTCGGTTGAACATCAACAAAATGACTTCAAACATACAATCAGTTGTAGTTAATCAATAATGTCACGCAAAAATAAGATAAAATGATGTAAATGCATAAGAATTTTAATGAATAATTTGATGAACTTACCAGTACGGCTCTCATGATAACACCAAGTTTTTTAAAATAATCAATAAATCTCTTCTCCTCTTTCAATTCCTCCATGAAATATTTTATCAAGTGAGTTGTAATGTCTTCCTCATCACTCATTTCATACATAATCTGACCCAATCTATTGAACATATTTGTTCCAACATCCTTATTGCTTGCATACCTAAATTATGAAATATAATATTAAATTATGATGTTCCAACACATAATTACTAATACATTCTAATTAAAAAAATGACTTACCTATACATATTCTGAAACCATGCCCTACGCACATGCCAATACATAAAATTATCTGGAAATCAAAGATAATCTACAAGTAACATTATAAAAGTGCATAAGTGGTATTCAAGAAAATCTAATTTTTAGTATTCAAAGAAAATAAAAAATATACTTTTATAAACTAAATATTAAACAATAAAAACCTTATTGCCTCAATCTCAACACTATCATCATCTGTGATGAATGCATTGACATGCCAATCTTCTTTGGGTTGTTTTCCTCTTTTATAAACTTCAGCTAGCCCTTCATTTATATCCTCAACTTTATTTCTTGAGGATAGTGCCCACACAATAGGAACAACAGCCTCTTGCTCATCAAATACAAGCAAGGTATATAGCTCATACTACACATGAATAAACTATATCAATAAATAAAGTATATTTATGGAAAATTATATAGATAAGAAGTTGCAATGATGAAATTAAGATTCACAAATATGGGTAGCAATATTTTACTTACACCATATCTATTTGTAGAGAATGTGGAATCCATTGCAATGAGTGAGTTGTGTGAATGTTTCACCAACATTTCTCGCATCCATGGTGTTTGGATGCATAATGGAACATCTTCCATATTGTTTGGCCTCTTATAGTAGAAAAATTTATCTTTCTCCTCTTCATGCCACAAGCTTACACTTTTTTAATCATCCTCATTTTTCTGAGATCGAAGGGAGCGAACTCATTTCCATGCATTTAATACATATTTTCTCAATAAATGTGTGTCTCTCTTATTAATCAACTTAGTCAAACCATGATCTAAGTATTTTTGTTCGCATATTTTGTCAATCCCAACACTCATTAGTAATAAGGATTCAATGTAGGATTTGCATTCATTTGATAGCCTTGGTGTGAAATTTCTCCTTGGGTCACTAGAAGGGTCATTCTTTCCATGAAAAAACTCACTATTAACATCACAATGAGTAAACTCATTATATGTAATTATAGCAACATCTGGTCTACCATACATAACCCTAACTAGAAAATGAGCTTGAACACCCCTTTTTTTATAAACCTTCGTATCCTTTGCATGTTTTCAGGTTTTTTTTCTATGTCCTCAAGGCAAAAAGCACACCAATAACTGTATATACATGAAAAAAATATGTTTTAATAGACATAATAAATAAAAAATTATAAAATATGACATGTTTAATTGTTATATTAAATATAGGCAAACCTTGAGTATGTTTTGGTAGTGTGGCTAGTAGGGTTTTTTGAGTTGGACTCTCTATGCTTCTTGCATACAAAGTATGTCTTTGCACTATCCAACAAACCTTCTCCTTTGAAACAGTCAAGGAGCCTTTCAAGAGGGATTGTGGCACATAAGTCCATTTCACCATCATCATTTCCAATAGGTCTCAATCCAAGATTCTCACTTGAGATATGATTTCCTTGGTTTGCAGTGATATCTTATACATCTAGTTTGATGAGTGACTCCCATTTATACTTTTTACCCATTTTGAGTAATATTAAAATATTTAGTGACCCTCTATCCTATTCAAATATGTATAAATAATTATATTTATTTTCCTAATAACTCCTTAGCATAATTCTCTTTACCTTAGTGTTGGCACTTTCTTTTGACTTCCAAAATAATATTAAAATATAATTTAGTGGCATGTAACGAGAATCTTGAAATGAATTAAATAATAAAAAACTTTACAAATATAAAAATTATAAAAATATCATTAAATACTCGACAATATAAAATAATACATACAATGGTTCAAAGCTTTTTTTATATGTTTTTACAAGTGGATTTCCTAGTGCTTCCAACAAGTGAAACATTAATTCACTGTGAGGGGTGAAATATTGTGAACCTCTACTCATAAACATGGGTCAACATAGGTTTGACATTGCTATGTTTTTTTGAATCTTTATGAGCTCATTGTAAAAAATGAGTTGGATTTTAGTACACGTCCATTTGAAAATTTTGGAGTAAACTTTGGAATTGGTGAACACTTGGGGAAACCCTATGTCTCACGCATTCAAACGATTGCTCATCAAGTGGAACAAAACATTAAAAAATAGGTCAATATAGGGTGGATTTTGGTTTAGTTAGGGTTATTTATTTCATCAACATGGTTGGTTTGAGGATTGGTGAGCTTCAATGAAGTCTTTTTCCTTAATAAATTTGAGCATCTTTTTTGCATTTAATGCTAAGTGAAATGTTGTCATTTTTGTTGGAATAATGGAAGGGTGTGTACTAAGAGGGGAGGGGTGAATCAGTAACCTTAAAATTTTTTATCAAATAACATTAGTACTCATAACTTGTTTTACCAACCATTGTAGCTTTTCTACTTCATG
Source organism: Thuja plicata (assembly GCA_018584345.1). NCBI lineage: Eukaryota > Viridiplantae > Streptophyta > Pinopsida > Cupressales > Cupressaceae > Thuja > Thuja plicata. The sequence continues at coordinate 797,648 of MU223279.1, read as the reverse complement.
CATGTAATATCATAACATAAATGTAAGTGCATGTAAAAAAACATAGAAACATTCATGAAACTCATTTATACATGACACAAGAATTGATAACTAAGAAAACCCCTGTTAGAAGGTAAAAACTATGGTGGGGATGAAACCCACAAAGATTCACTATCTGCAGAATGGAAGGTGCCAGTTAAGGCTACAAGTTGTGATCACTTCTGATGATCTTACCCTGTTAGGAGTAACATGTCAGACTTGTTAAGTCTACTCGATTAAGAGATTTCAACAACACAATGTATGTGTGCACTGGGTTAAGAGATTTACAATAAGACTGTTAATTCCACCTTCTTGAAGGATTTCTTCTATTTTCTACAATTTTTAGAGAGTAAACAACAATACTTATGACCTAATAGCTTGAAATCTTGAATTACTGAATACAGATCCATTAAGTTCACAAAATATATGTATGACCTATTGTGATTGATAATACCTTTGTTCTACTTGGTAGCCTTGAATCTAGTTCTTCATAACTGAATTCTATTTTATTGGTTCTTCTACATGAAAACTTCTATCTGATCCATAGATGTCCTTCTGCAGATATAATCATCATGTTCTTGATTGATTAAACATCTATATATATAATGTATTGACCTAATTAGGTTTCACACTTTTCTTGATAACTCTAATGATCAAAGGTTTACAACTTGACCTTCATCTCCTAGTTTTCATGTATACAACCAATTAAACTGATTAAATCCATTACTTGTGCTTTTCTTGATCCTCAAGAAATAGTTTTCTAGCTAAGCATAAAGTTATTTTTAAGACTAAAGTGCTTTAGCTGACGTGTATCTCAGATCTACTTTTCTCAAGAATAAAACTGTCTCTTGGTAGACTAGTGCTCAGTATACTCTATAGATTGTGCTCGGTGATGTCTCTATAAGAGTGTGCTTGATTTACTCTATAGACATTCTATGTTTGGTGATGTCTCTATAAGACTGTGCTTGTTTTACTTCGTAGACATTTTGTGCTCGATTTACTCTCTGAACTATCTTCCTCGGGTTATGTGTGTGATAAATTACACCTTCATGAAATTAGGATTCAAAACTATAATTCTATGGAAAGAAAATGACAATTTATCCTAAAAATTGCAATTAAATCCATGACATCTCATGGTTCTGTATCTAAGCTTTGTTGAAAGAGCTCTACCTTAATCTCTCTCAAGGACAATCTTAGAATGAGAAATTGATAAACAAAATGCCTAAATCTAGCTCAAATATCTCAAATGATATGAAATTATAACTCAAATGCTCATGATATTACTTTCAAATCAACAATTTGCTTCTCCAAATGATTAAAATGCTATGCAAATACTCACTATGCTCTCAATTGCTCACAAATTGCCTATCATAAGGATACTATGCATTCAGATTTTCTAGGATATGAAATGCATACAAAATGGCTTGTATTTATAGAAAATTCCCAAGGGTAGGGGGTAGATTGAATTGACCATGGATTAATGCTTGGTTAAGTTTGATCCCTCAAATGGTTTCAAATGGGGGGACCATTTAAATGGTTGTCCTAAAAGGGTGGGAAAAGAAGACAAGATCCTCAATTCTCATTGGTTGATCAAATTGAGTTGAAATAAATTAGGATTTATTTAATTCAATCATTTAATTAAATTATCCATGTAAGGGTGAATGGGTTGAATTTGATTTTTGATTTAAAACTATACAATTAATTGATTAAAATCAATTACATAATTTTGATTGATCCCTTTTAGGCTTGAATTTGATTATTTGATTTCATGATTATTTAATCCTTTGATTTTAATTGATTTTGTCCAATTTTCTTGATAAATTTCCATTTGATTTTGTTTTGATCCATTTTGATGCATTTTGATGAGATTTAGGGCAATTGGCTAAGATTTGCAGATTTGAATGATTAAGAAACACCTAGTCAATTTTAGGTGTCTACAAATGCCCCTCTTTGAATTGATGTGCGAAGCACATTGATTTAAAGAAAACTTGATGTCCTAATTATTGATTTGATATTGATGTTTGATTGATTTACTGATCCAAAACCTCATATTGATAATTTGATGTGAAACCTAATGTGAAGCTGGATGCAGAACTCGATGTGAAACCTGATGCAGAACTTGATGTGAAACTGGATGTGAAATTTGATAAAGAATAACTCACTGATAAAGTTTGAATTTTAATGCCCCATATTTGATGTAACATATGATGTAGAATCCTAGTTTGATGATATGATGATGCCCCCTCAGAAATGAAAACATTTTGATGTGCAGATGTCAAAAATTGGATGATATTGATGAAGAATAAATCCAAGATGATTTCATTTATGATAAACAATGATGCTAAAAAAGATGTCAAAAGATGCCCCAGTGTGCAGAATATGCAATTTAGTCCAACTGGGTAAAAAATATTCAAACTTTAGGGTAAAATAACTTAAATAGGTTGAAAAACCCAAATTTACTATTCATTTTCACTTTTTACTATTGAGATTTTTTTCTGATCCTATGACGATTGATAGTGATGGTGGTCCCCATACGAGAGCATCGGTTCAAGAGAGCACATTGTTATCAGAGATCTCCTAACTATGGGCCTCCGATGAGTGGTTTTACCCTTCCTAGTGCATTTATTTCTCATTTAATTGCATTTATTGAAAGTTTTTTAATGCTTTTTAGATAGATTTTTGCAAAATTCCGCTTAGGAAACTTTAAAAGCTGCCTAGGTTAGTGAAATATACCTTCGCATATTTCAAAGCTGTATTGGAGCAATCCACAACCGCCTAGGAGTTAGGTCAAATTTTGTAACCCAAATAGTTTAGCGCCACCTATGAAACCCTAGCATTTCAAATCTGCCTAGGAAAAGTTGAAAGTCGCCTAGGACTTTAAAAGGTCGTGTTCTTTGTAAAGCGCCGCCTCCAATGATTAAAGGACCACATGTGAGATTCGCAATGCCGCGTGGTGAAAAATTTTTGTACACTTAATCAAGTGCTACCTACAAATAAATGTGAGTAAACCTAAAAATAGATAGGATAAGATTTCCTTTGAATGAACGTCTGGATGACTTGATTGATTTCCAAGATAGAAAATGTGATTCCATGATGTCACTTAGTGTTTATAATATTAGAAACAATCATATCGATGAATGTTTGATATGCCAATCAGATTTATTAAAATGATGCCAAATTGATCCCTTCTCAAGATCTAGAGGATAGGAACAATAGGTTGATGCACTCAAAATAGAGAAAGGATAGATTTAATGTGTTTGATTGACTTAGAATGATCCACCAATAGAAAGAACTAATATGATTCACTTTGTTTCAAAATGTAGGAACATTACCGAAAGTTGTGAGTACGTGGTGTGGTTTCAGTTGGAATAGTCCCAAGGATAACTGAGGGGGGGGTGAATCAGTTATCAGTCAATTTAATTATTTTCTCTTTCTTCAATATAATTTGATATAAAGTAAATGCACATTCAGATAGCACAATAGAGTACTCAACAATTTTGATTACGGGGAAACCAAATAGGTAAAAACCCTGGTGGGAATTAGCACCCACAAATAACTGCACTAGTTTATAATGATCCCTGTTAGAAGATCTTACAACCCTGTTAGGAGTTGATCTTTACAATGCAAGAAGTACGGAGACCTAGTTAAAGGTCGGACCCTGTTAGGAGTTTTTTACAAATAACCCTGTTAAGGGTGAGGACTCACTGTCCAATAACTCACTACGAAGATGATGAAGGCTACAACCTTCAGTACAACAGATATACACTATATCTAGTAAATGAACTGTTTGAGTAGACCTTCTATCTTGATCAGTTCCAATGAATTTCAATCAACTTATGTTTCTTCACATAGATCTTCAACTTATTCTTTCTAACTTTCTACTCTTCTATGTCTTTTCTTTTTCACTCCATTTTCACACTCAGTGAACATAATAGAATGGATATATGTATCTTCACCAAGGATAAGGTCACGATGGTATCTGGAAACACTTCATCAACTTTCTTGTTAGCTCAACCAAGCACACAATCAAAGTTAGGACCGCATAACTTAAACTGAATAGACGCGACGCTTTACAAATTTGGCTTCACCAAATTAACTCTAACATCCATATTCTATTGAAACATGTTTAGCGCCTTTGGATAATTATTTTTAACTCATAACTAAACATTAATACAAATGCACATATCCCGAAGATAGGCGCAACTCAAGAGACATTGTATTTATGTTGGCTCTTAACAGATAAACTCCAGAAACTGTAACTGCCATAACTGATTAATCATAACTCAACTGTAACTGCATATCTGACTCAGTGTGATTGAAAATAGCATCTAGAACATGTATGCACCATGGAAATAAACATGCATAGTACAAAAACATTTGTACTGATAATTGCATATAGGATACCTGTTGTATATTATATGTTGTCATCATTGACAAACATACTATCAATTATTTGCACAGAAGCAAATCTCCAACAATCTCCCCCTTTGACATTTATGGAAACATATGATATCATCAACTCAAAGTGTCTTCCTTCTTATTACAATCTTCTCAATATCCTCATCAAAAGTTCCTATTTACTGTTGTTGTTCTGTATACTCCCCCAGAGTATATGCTCCCCCTTACTAATACTCCCCCTTTGACATTAATGACAAAGGGTGTTAAACATCATAAAGCATAGGTACTACTCCAAAAGTAGAGTAGTCAACCATTCATCAGTCACCAAGGACTGATGTTCTTGCTGCAAGTTTTAATCAGACTCAGGAAATTTAATTACTCCCAACTTCTCCCTGAGATACTCAAAAGTATCTTTTGATAGAGGCTTTGTAAAAATATCTTCTAGTTGTTCTTTGGTGCTCACATAATCCAACTTTACTTCTCTATCTGCAACTTTTTCTCTTAGGAAGTGGTATTTTATCTCAATGTGTTTTGTCTTTGCATGCATCATAGGGTTCTTGGACATATTGATAGTACTAGTGTTGTCACAGTGAATAAAAATAGGATAATCAATCTAAATACCAAAGTCTTTAATCATTTGTTTGATCTAAACCATTGTTGAAAAATTCAATGTTGCTGCAACATACTCAGCTTCTGTTGTTGACTGATGTATGTGTTAATTTTGGCCTTGTTAATCAACCACACACTTCAACATAGTCCTTCTTCACCAGGTACACACAAGACTGAATATGAGTTATTCATCCTGCCTGCCTGCGTGATTCGACCTGTTGCCTTCTATCTAGATGGGGTTTTTGAAATTGCTCTCACGACGAGAGTCTCACAACCATGGACCAATCTAAGAATGAAGGATTTATCATGATAAGTGCAATGCAATGCAAGATTATGCTAAGAAATTGAAATATGAGAGATTAAGCTAAGACATGATTTCAATGCAATTTAGTCTAGAAATTGAAACTATCTTATTTGCAAAATGAAATTAATCTATATGATATTAAGAAAATGAGACAACAATTCAGTATTCTAACGATGCAAAAGTGAGTAAAGTTTTTCAAGGGGTTTGAATGAAGAATGAGAGTTCTTTTATAGACTCCGAGATAATTAGAATAGAAACTTTCTTGTTTTGAAATAAAACAAATAGAAAAGCCAATTAAAAACAAAAAGCTTTATTGAAAAGAATCCAATAAATTGTTTTCTTCCTGTTTTAACTGTTTTCTTTCTTTGATTTAATATTGTTTTATTTGAATTAAATTGTTTTATTTCTCTTTAAAGCACAATAAATTCAAAGTTTCCATTTCTGAATAGAAATAAGATTTTTGATAGAATATTCAATTAATT
>MU223279.1:770100-783754 GCA_018584345.1 Thuja plicata | reverse complement strand
TATTTAATTAAATAAATTTAACTAAATAGATAGAAGAATATAACAGATATAATTAATTAAAATTAATTATAGTGCTATGGGAATATTAATTAAATTAATATAAGGACGATTTTGGACGTCTACACCTTCAAGTCACCATTCAAAAAAGTTGACTTGACATCCATTTGGTATACCTTAAAGTTCTTGAATGTTGCATAGGCCAAAAACAACTTGATAGCTTCAAGTCTTCTCACATGGGGCAAATTTATCAGTGTAGTCTATTCCTTCTCTCTGCACATATCCTTTACACACTAATCTTGCTTTGTTCCTTACCACTGTGCCTTCTTCATTCATTTTGTTCCTGAATATCCACTTTCTTCCAATCATGTTCTTGTCATGAGGTTTAGGGACCAGTTCCCATGTTTCATTCTTCATTATTTGATCTAATTATTCTTGCATGGCACTTTTCCAATCTGAATCTTTGCATGCATCTTCAAAAGTTGAGGGTTTAATCTGTGAAAGTAAGCATAACTCTTCATCAATGGTTGAACCTTTTTCTCTAGATCTTGTCAAGACTTTTGCGCTCTGATCTCCAATGATATCTTCCTTAGAGTGGTATTTGGATGTGTATCTTGACTTCTTAGGAGTGATACTTTCATCTGTAATCTATGATTCTTCTTCACTTGGTTCAGGATTGTTACATGAAACATCAATACAGTCAAACATTTCTTCAATAACTGTGTCCTTATTGATGGGTCTGGGTTCATCTTCAATCATGGGAGCATAGTCATAATATCCTTCTTGAATCATAAAATTTTCATCAATCTTCACATGAGTACTTTCAATGATCTTCTTTAATCTTAGATTAAAACATCTATAGGCTTTTCTTTTAGTAGAGTAACCAAGAAAAATACCTTCATCGCTTCTAGCATCAAACTTGCCAATGCTATCATCTCTCTTGATGTAGCACTTTCTTCCAAAGATTCTTAAGTATTTTAAAGTAGGTACATTACCAAACCAAATTTCATAATGTGTCTTGTCTGCGCTTGGCCTCAATTGTATTCTATTGATAGTGTAAACTGCTATATTGACTTCATCTCTCCAGTAGGTATGGGCAACCTTTCCTTCAATCATGATAGTGTGTGCTATGTCAATTATTATTCTATTCCTCCTTTCTACTATCCCATTTTTCTGAGGGGTTCTGGGTGCACTTAAATATCTTTTGATTACATGTTCTTCATAGTAGTCATAAAACTGGTCATAGGTGAATTCTCCTCCTCTATCAGATCTCAAACATTTTATCTTTAATCCAGATTCATTCTCAACCTTAACTTTGAATACTTTGAACTTCTCAAAAGCTTCAGATTCTTCTTTTAAGAATGCAACCCACATCATCCTTGATAAATCATCAACAAACAAAATAAAATACCTTTCTCTGTAGTATGATCTTGTTTGAGTAGGTCCACATAGGTATGTATGTATTAGATCTAATTTTTTTTCTATAGAGTCTTGTTTGCTCCTGAATGAGGTCCTCACATGCTTCCCCATCACACAGTCCCTGTAAATGGTGTCAAATGGTCTTGCAATGCTAGGAAGGTCTCTTACTACCTTTACATTACTTATCTTGACTATATTGTCAAAATTGATATGACAAAATTGCTTGTGCCATAACCAACTGTCATCTAGTTTTGCAACAAAACAACTTACTTCTGAGTTGAGCTGAAAAACATTACCTTTTCTTTTTGAGCCTGATGCAATCATGTCTCCTTATTTTTCATTAATGATGCACTGGTTGTTTTTGAATTCCAACTGATATCCTTTATCAAGCAACTGTCAAACACTTAGTAAGTTATGATGTAAACCATCAACATAAAGAACATCATCTGTCTTGTTCTTTCCATCTAAGGTGATAGAACCTCTGCCTATGATAGGTTTGGGAGTGTTATCTCCAAATATAACCATTCCACATTTTTACTTGTCCAAATGTACAAATCTATGTTTGTCTCCTGTCATGTGGTGTGAACATCTGTTGTCAATGATCGAGTCAGTTCTGATGTCAGCTTTTGAAACTAATGCTAACTCTTGTTCTTTTACTTCATCTTATTTGTCCATTTCTTCAAGCATCTTCTCAATGTCTTTAATGGAAATGAATCCAATTTCATCTTCTCCTGATTCATCATTAGTTACACCATCCTCAACATGATAACATTTTTTAGTGTACTTAGGTTTGTAATTTGATCTGAACTTCTTGACTCTTGTAGGGCACTTGGATGCAAAGTGACCAACTTTGTTGGATGAAAAACATTTGAATGGTAGCTGTCATTCATATTTCCCTTTACCTTTCCTTTCCTTCTTGGAAATCATAGAAATGATTTCTTCTAGTTTTGTATCCACTTCTTCATTATTACTAGAGCTACTTATAGATTTCTTGTTGTGGACTATGGCTTTGAAGGCTGTCTCACTTTTAGGTTCTGTCTTCAGTCTAGCTATCTCAAATGTAGATATTTTTCTGATCAAGTTCTCCCTCTTGAAGTCTTTGAAAATTGCATAGTCTCATCTAAGATATTGATCTTGCTCTCATAATCTATTGTCAATGTTTTCTTTGATTTGTCCATTATATATTCCTCTGATATTTCTCCACCAGTGTTTCTTATACCTGATACTGCTTCATTAATCCTCTGATTGTAAGCTCTGATGTTTTCTTTAGGTAACATCTCTAAATTGTTGTATCTTTTCTTCCATGTCTTTTTGCATGCATTCTTTGCTTGGATTTATCCTTCAAACATATCTTCTAAGTATTTCCAAATAGAGTATGCTTTATCTATCTTCTTGATCTCAGAAAATTCACTGTCAGATAAGGGACTGATTAGGGATTCTTTGGCAATTGCATTATTAGTGAACACTTCCTATTGTTTGATTGTAGATTCATCTTCTACAAGGTCCTTCAAGGTGGGAACTTCAATTTATTGAGTGTAAATCTTATAGATCTCAAATCCTACGCACTAAAGATGTGTTATCATTTTGTTCTTCTAGTCAAGATAGTTTTCTCCATCGAACTTAGGACTCTCTTTCCTGAAGTATCCCGTATGATCTACCTTAAGCTGTTAGGATTTCTCTCCAAGGAACTTGGCTCTGATACCAATTGTTGGAATAGTCCCAAGAATAACTGAGAGGGGGGGTGAATCAGTTATCAGTAAATTTAATTCTTTTCTCTTTCTTCAATGTAATTTGATATAAAGTAAATGCACATTCAGATAACACAATAGAGTACTCAACAATTTTTATTATGGGGAAACCAAATAGGTAAAAAACCCAGTGGGAATTAGCACCCACAAATAACTACACTAGTTTATAATGATCCATGCTAGAAGATCTTACAACCCTGTTAGGAGTTGATCTTTACAATGCAAGAAGTATAGAGACCTAGTTAAAGGTCGGACCCTGTTAGGAGTCTTTTCCAAATAACCTTGTTAAGGGTGAGGACTCACTGTCCAATAGCTCACTGCTAAGATGATGAAGGCTATAACCTTCAATACAATAGATATACACTATATATGGTAAATGAACTGTTTGAGTAGAGCTACTATCTTGATCAGTTCCAATGAATTGCAATCAACTTTTGTTTCTTCACATAGATCTTCAACTTATTCTTTTTGACTTTCTTCTCTTCTATGTCTTTTCTTTTTCACTCCATCTTCAAACTTAGAAAACATAATAGAACTATTATATGTATCTTCACCAAGGATAAGGTCATGGCGGTATCTGGAAACACTTCATCAACTTTCTTGTCAACTCAACCAAGCACGCAATCAAAGTTAGGACCGCGCAACTTAAACTGAATAGACGTGACGCTTTACAAAGTTGGCTTCACCAAATTAACTCTAACATATATGCTCTATTGAAACACATTTAGTGCCTTTGGATAATTATTTTTAACTCATAACTAAACATTAATACAAACACAAATATCCCGAAGATAGGCGCAACTCATGAGACACTGTTTTACGTCAGCTCTTAACAGATAAACTCCAGAAACTGTAACTGTCATAACTAATTAATCATAACTCAACTGTAACTGCATATCTGACTCACCGTGAATGCAAATAGAATCTAGAACATGTATGCACCATGGAAATAAACATGCATAGTACCAAAACATCTGTACTAATAATTGCATATAGGATACCTGTTGTATATTATATGTTATCATCAATGACAAACATACAATCAATTATTTGCATAGAAGCAAATCTCCAATAGTTTCTTGGATTTTTTATTTATTGGATGAGTTGAATCTTCCTAAGAGATGGATGATTGAGACATGTGGTCTCAGTTTCCTTCTTGATCTCCCTCGGTTTCAGCTGAATTGAGGTCTATTAATAGCTATGGTAGAGCGATGGCACTCTGACCATAAAACTTTCCATCTACCCCTCGGTGAGATGACTATCACACTAGAGGACGTATACAGATTGTTGAGGATCCTAACTCATGGAGAGTGGGTATACTATGATTCAATGTACAATGGTAGCGTATGCAGACAGGTGTTCAAAGACAACACAATTGAGAATGATTGCATTACTTGGGCGCAGTTTGCTTCATTTCCTACCTTGCCAGCATTACTAGGAGCATTTATCGGAGGAGTATTGCTTCCGAATAGGAGAGGTCATGGATTTGTAGTTAGATGGGGCCATATATTGGGGGAATTGATTGCACATCCTCAAAGATTCAACTAGGGTTCTTGTGTGTTGTCCCAGCTTTACCATGATTTACATGAGATTGTATACAAGCGCATCGCATCTATCTCAGCAGGTGCAGTTTTATTACAGCTGTGGACTTGGGAGCATATCCTATCACCAGACCAGTCTTAGCATGAGTGTGAGCCTGAGGTTATCTGTATGCCTTTTTTATGGTGGTATGCTTTTCCAGCATCGTCTCAGCAAGGTTGAGTTTTGGCGTCATACTATCAATGATATTGATCAGGTTGTATGGAGACTATATTTAAGATGTGAGGGATGGCGAGAGGATGATGATGAGTTGCCTTATATATTTTCCCCTTAGTGGATGATTGGTTGATCACCACTATGTATAGAAATATTTTTCTTTGGGAGAGTGCTCCGTCAGTATGGCCGAGTACAGGATATGCCCCAGGGTATGGAACTTTATGCTAGGGTACATGCAGAATGATTCATGTGGGGAGCTCAAGTTGATTATCATTATGCCTATGCACAAATTGAGAAACTCATACATATTAGATGGGATATTATGCCACATGTAGCTGATGTAGGTATGTCCGCTAAGTATCAAGAGTGATTTTCACGGCACAGGTTCACTAGATTCATAGATCCAGCAGAGTCCATTCCTGATGTTGATGATCTATCAGATGATGATGGTGGTGATGATGATTATGGTGATGGAGATGGTTGGAGACCTCAGAGATAGAAGGTTCAGAGAGAACTTAGGGCTCCTAGGGTACAGAGAGCTGTAGGACCTTGGATGCGGGGTGGTCATGTTACGGGTCGAGGTGGTGGATTTGGTCAGCCTAGACACAGGCGAGTGCAGGCACAGGCACCTCCACAGAGATAGGCTCTTGATAGAGTTGGTGTAGAGTGGGCTAGGTAGAGAAATAGATAAGTTCAGTTTTCCATACATGTCCCTCTATAGGTTCCATTACAGGTACAAGATCCACAGAGACCTCCATCTCCATAGAGATAGGTTGATCCTCTATTAGATCTATAGAGTAGTAGAACATAGGTGATACCATAGGTTCCTTCATCACCCCAGGCACCTTAGGCCCCTCCAACATCACAGGAACCTCTAGTTCCTCCCATTGTGGACAACTTAGTTTAGGATGTTTGACGATTACAGGCAGGGATGACTGCAATTACTGGTTGGTTGGATCATGTTACGACTATGTTGCAGCAGTTCTTGGCTACATTAGCTCAATTACCTACTAGTGCTAGCACTAGTAAGGCACCACCTTCCACATAGGATAGATTAGGTGATGAGGATCCTAATGGCATAGGAGGTTCAGGTACAAGTATTGCGGGAGATGGATCAGGTGCCCCTGCTGGGTCATGAGATAGATAGGGATCTATGATATCCAAATATTGTATTGATGTATCATGTGAAGTTTTGATCGAGACTTTGATATATGGATAATTTTGGTGATGTATCTTTGATATACATATTTGTTATAGACATTTGATGATGGAAATTTATTTATGATGATCTTCCATTCATTTCCCCTTTGATAATGTTGCTGTGAGATTTATTTTATGCAAATCTACATGATTCTATGATGCAGTTACTGTTATTATGCTATGGATGCAATGTCTTAGAGTAGGACATAGATAGATGGATGAAAATGATGTTAATGCAACTTATTTATATATGATTTTATGATTTTAATCATGATGTATGGATTATTCAATGCAATGATATGGATGCAATGCTTAGTGCAATGGTAAAATGAATGCAACTATATTTTTGAGTTTTGATGTATGCAACATAATTTATGAAATGCAATTCCTAAATGATGATTGGATGAATGACTAATGATTAATTCTTCTTTTCTTTTCTTTTCTCTTGATATGAATATATAATGATTAATGATTAATGCTATGAATGCAAAATATAATCTCACATTGATGATTCGAAACCATTGAATTGATGTATCCCCCCACATTAAGTAACCCCCTTATACTTGAAAACTGCTAAAAATAAATCCATTAATCTAACATGAAAATGCAATTATTCTAACATGAAAATGAAATGCAACTGATTTTCCTTGAGGTTTGTGAAAGAAATGCAAATAAATATATATTTTCATCATTGAGCGTTGTGGAACTAGGAATCAATACAATCCTTACTGGTGCCACTGCGACCATAAGGATATGAATATGACTTTCATCTCATTTGGTAACCTTTTGTGAAATCAAGTACAACCCTCACTAGTTGAATGACTAACTATGGGAGTATGAATACCAGTTTAATTGTTTCAATGTTGCAAGTGGATGTTGGTATTAAGATATGGAAGATCTAAATAGCCAAGGTATCCTTTTGCGTAAACAAACAAAGGTTAACCCTTCTTCCTATATGACTTTCCTCGATGGTTCTTTGATGACCATGTCCTTAGATGACTTCACACAAGTTAAAGGATCTCCCTCAAAATAGTCACATAGAAGTTAAGAAAACATCATGTCTCCATCATTGCCAATTTAGTTGAAACATCATTGATTAGCTAAAAATAACATGACTCAAAAAAGTCAATGAAAAACTCATCAAAAATTCCAAGTGTTTTGAAATGTGTCAAGATTTTCAAAAAGAATTCCAAACATGCTGATCATTTAGGGTTTGTCAATTTTTAATCCTGATAAAATAAGTCAATGAAACTCAAGGATCATGTTGTAGGATCAAACTGTTTAGGGTTGAACAATGATATCCATAAAAGGTTCCAAAATATCTCTCCTCTGAATCTAAAAATCTACTTCTATTGTGTGACCAAAATTGTGCACTTTTGAATCCAGTTTACCAAAATCCATGATGACTTCCCCCAAGTGATAAATGTGATCAATGTGAAACTTAGGGAAAAATGAAACCTAGAATGCAACAATACAACTTTGAGACTTTATTATGACTTAGGCACAAATGACGGATGCAATGAGCATATACAAATGAGATGATGAAATTCAATATGTACAAATGGACTAGGAAAGACCTAAGGGACAAAAGGCTCCTGTGGCCAGGTTTTCACCTTTTGGGATTATTGCTCTTTTCTTTTTTTTTTCTACCAAGGTGCCTATTGCTAGGTTTTCACGAAGGCAGTTTTTTCTATTTTTCAATTTTTTTTAGTTTTTTTTTTATCATTTTTTTTATCATCAAGGCGCCTATTTCCTAGGTTTTCACCAAGACAACTTTTTTTGATTTTCCAATATTTTTTATTTCTTCATGCTAAATTTTCTCCTTTTTCTGATTTTCTGCTTTTTCAATGTTTTTGGTTTTTGAACTTTCTGATTTTTTTGTATTTTGACTTTTTCTTATGTACAAAGTTGATGCTGACTCATCTGATACTCTCAACTGATACTCTTTCCTTGGATACTCTTTCATCTAATCAGGTGTGAAACCTTTTAAGATGAATGCTATTGATAGGTTCTTGCAATTCATCACCATCACAATCGGCCAATTTGTAAGTCCCCATTCCGAAAGAAGAAACAATGACAAAAGGACCAAGGCAATTTGCTTCCCACTTTCCTTTCTTTTCTCTATCAACCTGATTTTAGGATTCTCCCACAATACTAGATCTCCCACTTGAAAATTTATTGGTTTAATATGCTTGTTATAGTTTCTTGAAATTCGATTCTGATACACTTTCAAATGATCATAAGCTTGAGTTTGGTGTTCCTCCAACAATTCCAATTGTTGAAGTTGGGCAACCCTATAATCTTCATCTGTGATTAATCCATGCAATGACACTCTTAGGGATGGTATTTCAACTTCTAAAGGTAGAACAACTTTGGCCCAATAAACTAATTAAAAAGTTAGATCTTCATCCGTGATTAATCTATGCAATGACACTCTTAGGGATGGTATTTCAACCTGTAAAGCTAGAATAGCTTTGGCCCAATAAACTAATGAAAAAGGTGTAGCTCCTGTCGGGGTGCGAATACTAGTTCTATAGGCCCATAATGTTGGATTTATTTGAAGGTGCCAGTGTCTACCTGACTTACCAACTGATCTTTTAAGGATTTTGAGGATATTCTTATTGGTAGCCTATGCTTGTCCATTACCTTGGGGATAGTAAATGGATGAAGAGTGATGAGTAATATGGAATGTGTCACAAAGTTCATCTACATCCTTGTTCTTAAAAATTTTTCCATTATTCATGATGATGGTGTGAGGAATGCCATATCTGAAAATGATATGATTAAGGATGAACATGGAAATTTGCTTCCCCATTGCAGTTGTTAAAGAGACAACCTCAACCCATTTAGTGAAGTACTCTATTGCGGTGAGAATGTACTTATGTCTGTTTGAAGAAGGTGGATAGATCATGCCAATAAAATCAAAATCCCATTGGTAGAATGGTCATGGTGTGACAAATTGGTGTAATTCTTGTGTCGGTGCATGGATCATGTCTTCATGGTATTGACATTTTGCACAAACTTTTACAAATTGACAAGCATCTCTTTCTAAGGTTTTCCAAAAGTACCCCATACGTAGGATTTTCTTAGCTAGGTTTAAACCACTCAAATGTGACCCACAAATCCCCTCATGGACATCTTTTAAAGCTAATTTTAATTCATCTTCCTCTAGACATCTAAGGAGCGTTCTGTCAAGACCCTTACAATACAATGTGTCAGAAAGCATGGTATAACAAGCCACTTGTCTTATAAAATTTTCCTTTTGAGCACGGGTTTGGTCTATGGGTAAGGTTTGGTCTCTTATGTAGGCATAAATGGGTCCAACCATGGTGATTCATGTCCATTTAAAATGGAAATAATTTGGGTATCAGGTAGGTCAAATGATGGTTTAACCAATTCTTCCACCAAGAACTCATACCTTTCATTTGATCGAGCATTTGAAGCAAAGAGGCCAAGGTAGCCATCACATCCACTGCTCTATTCTTGTCACGTGGGATTTGTTCAAAAGTAATCAAAGAAAATTACTTTTTCCAATCATCCACCAATTTCTTGTAAGGCGTGAATTTATCATCCTTGGTATTATATTCATTATTGACTTGATTAATGACTAATTGAGAGTCCCCATAGACCTGTAATTTTGTGACATTCTATTCCAAGGCCATTTTGATACCTATGACCAAAGCTTCATACTCTGTAATATTGTTTGTACAAGGAAACAATAAATTGTAAGATTTTGGGATTGTGTAACCTTGTGGTGTGATCAAAAGAATGCCTGCCCCACTACCATTTTGGGTATAAGATCCATCAAAGTATAAATTCTATGTCTTAGCTTCCACATTAACAATCTCAGAATCAGGAAAATCCACTTGAATGGGATGTGTAGACTCTAAAGGATAATCAGACAATTGATATGCAATAACTTGACCTTTGATTGCTTTCCTATCCACATACTCAATATTGAATTCACTAAGTACCATTACCCACTTTGCAATCCTTCCAGTTAAAGTTGTTTTGCTAAGTAAGTATTTCAATGGATCGATTTTGGCTATTAGCTTCACCTTGTGCATCAACATATAATGTCTTAACTTTTGAGAGGCAAATACCACTGCTAGGCAAGCCCTTTCCATAAAGCTATAGTTTAATTCATATTTGATCAAAGTTCTACTCAAGTAATAGATAGCTCTTTCTTTTCCTTCATTATCTTCTTGTGCCAATAAAACTCCTAAATATTTTTTTGTTGCTGAAATATAGAGTAATAAAGGTTTTCCTTGAATAGGTGACATCAAGATGGGTGGATTCATCAAGTATGTTTTAAATAATGTAAAGGCTTTATCACACTCGTCATCCCATGTAAAGATGGTGTCTTTATGTAGAAACCTTGTGAATGAATGACATTTTTCTGCCAATTGAGAAATGAACCTCCTTATAGATTGAAGTGTTCCTTGAAGTGAACTCATTTGACTAATATTCTTTGGAATGTCCATGTCCATTATTGCTTGTAATTTTTCAGGATCTACTTCAATGCCTTTTGCAGAAACAATGCACCCTAGGAGTTTTATGGATTGTACCCCAAAACCACACTTCTTTGGGTTAAGTCTCACTTTGAATTGTTCTAGCCTTGTAAAAATATTTTCAAGTATGGGTAAGTGATCTTTTCTTTCATGTGACTTAGCTAGAATATCATCCACATAGTCTTCTAGGAAGGTGTGCATCATATCATGGAAAATGGTAGTCATTTCTCTTTGATAAGTTGCTCTGGCATTTTTGAGACCGAAGGGCATCACATTCCAACAAAAAGTACCCCATGGGCATGTAAAGGTTGTCTCATCTTGATCTTTAGGTGCAATGCAAATTTGATTTTATCCACTAAATCCTTCCATGAGTGAAAACATAGAATGAACTACAGTTAGATCCATAATAGCATCAATGCTAGGTAATGGAAAGTCATCTTTTGGGCAAGCAAGGTTTAAATCTCTGAAATCCGTGCAAACTCTTATGGATTTATCATGTTTAGTAACCGATAAAATTTTGGAGATCCATTTTTCATATGAAATTACTCTTATAAATCCAACCTTGAGTAACTTTTCCAATTCTACTTTTACTAAAAAGGCTACATGTGGATGTATTTTTCTCAATTTCTTCTTGACGGGCTTAACCCCGGGTTTCACATTCAAATGATGCATTATGAAACTTGGATCCAATCCAAGCATGTCAACATATGACCATGCAAATTTTACTTTCTTTGCTTGAAATAATTCGGTAAACTCTTTCCTCTCCAAGGGACTCAAAGATGCTGCCAAGTGAATAAATTTGGGATCCACTTCGATACCAATGTTAACCTTTTCTATTGGTTCAATGAGTATAGGGGATATTTCATCTTCATTTTCTAGTAAGGTGTCTAACCTCTCTTCCTTAGGTGCCACAGTTGGGTTTTCACCTTCGGAAACATCCTTTATTTTTACTTTTTTGGGGTCTAGCACTGCCACATGGTGGTTTTCACCACTAGACCTTCTCATTTTTTTTTATTTTATCTTTTCATTTTGTGGATTAAGAGGATGAACACCTGCCCCTATCATCATGTCCAGAGTGAATTCATTGATGGAAGAATTTGGTTCACCCGCATTTAGGTATAAGGCTATTGCATTGTCATTTGGGAAGTATAGTAAGTCATTTGGCTCAGAAATATCCCAATCAATAAGTTTAGGATGCATTAAGGAAAAGGATTCATTGGATGGATTATCATTTGAAGGATTGAGGGAAATGACTTCATTTGATGGCTCATACATTGTATCATCAAGGTCTATTACATGTGCCTCTTCAAGATGGTCCATGGAAGAAGGATCAAAATCCTCTTCACTAGAGTCCTCTAAGATTTCCATGGGAAAGAAAGCATGTGTATTAACCACTAGGTTAGAATCTCCCACCCACAAAGGTACCCAAGGTTCACCTACCCATTGAGTGTAAGGAGGTACTTGTTCTACATTATATTGTTGAGGTTCACTTGATGTTTGAGTAGAAGTCAAACCTTGAGTCACATGTTCTTGATTCTCAACTTTAGGAGGAGTTGCATAAGTCTGAATGGTATCAACCTCTATGTCACAATAAGATTCTTCAGATAAGGAATAACACTCATAATCCCTAGAATCATCTTCACTTTCGGAGCCTACCATGTGGATATGTGCACGAAAATCATGCCTGGGACTTGAACTTTCTCCTTTATGTTGAAAACCTATGTCAGCTTTCTCTTCTTTTTCTCTCCAAAATGGTTCAATAGGTTCTAACAATCCTATATTTCTAACTCCTAAGGGTCCTCTCCCCTTATATCCCATTTTCTTCATGATATCAAATCCTTTTCCATATTGATCAGTTTGGATGTTGATATGTTGCACCCTTTCAATGGGATTAGCTGAATTATCCTCCTCTTTATAAAGCCATTGTTATACTTCATTATCCTCTTTTTCCATTTCTTGTTTGTCACATTCTCTCAAAAAATGAGAATTATACTTGTGAGTTTGATGATCTTTGGATGGCTTCCCATGTGTCCTTGGAGATGTAGGTAAATCAAATAGGGAAACAAAATATTCCCCTATCCCTTTTGATTGATTTTTTCATTGTTTCTCAAATTGGTTCATCATGTCACTCATCTTTTGATAATGATCTTTCTTAGCTTGTTCTTTTTCTTCCTTAGTGGGTTTCAAATTTTCCATTCTCAATGTTGAATTCTTGACTGAATTATCATTTGAATTTGGACCCTCATAACCCATCTTTTCTTTTCCCTTAGTTGATGTAGTTGATTTAGTTTGATTAGGGTTACAAGTTGATGTAACATTTGATGTTGGTTTTGAACTTTCCTCTTTGTGTTCTTCCATGGAAATATCAGTGATGACTCCTTCCCTATTATGAGGTATGAATAGTTCATTACTTGGCTTCAAGGAATTGCAATATTGAAATGGGTTTGAATCCCCTCCAGTCGTGATATCTATAAGATGCAAGTAATATTTTTTTTTTTGTTTAACTAGAATAATATTCATCATTGTACTTCATATCTCTAAAATAAAAAAATAATTTTCTACAACTTGAATGCAATATTTATTCAACTTAAGTCCTCACAGGTTCCCTAACGTCACTACTAAAGCAACATTATCTAAACTATTTACATGCATACGATATCCATTTAATTATGAGCTTAAAAGATCTACATTAATTTTAATTCACCAAGGTAAATTTTGCTAACTTGTTTCTTTCATTAAACATAAGTTAATCATCTAACATCATTATTCCTTTTATCAATTGATGTCATTAGATCATATTGATTTTATCAATATCTATTATCCTTTGTACCACTTTCCTCTAAACATTTAGGTAAGAGATTAGTATTAATAAGGTAGACATTATGCTAGGTACTTCATTTACCCATAAACATGAACCAACCCTTAACATTACTATCAAGTTACTATCTTGTTTCATTATTTCATAACTAATCATTATTAATAATTCCAATCACTAACCTATCATTTCTCAACAATTTCCTTTGA
>MU223279.1:736862-752957 GCA_018584345.1 Thuja plicata | reverse complement strand
GGTTGACTTAATAGTCATTTGTATAAATCCTCTAACAAGGTGACATTCAGATTGGAATGTTCTAAGTCCTCTAACAAGGCCACTCCTGAAAAGGTGATTAAATCCTTTAACCAGGTCACACCTAGCAACGTGTTATTGTAACCTTTAACAGGGTTGGCTCCTCATAGAGCATCACTTCAGAAGAGTTAAAACTTGGTAGCATGTTACTGGTGGTTTTTCCCATATTGGGTTTCCACATTAAATACTTGTGTCAACTTGTATGAATGCTTATGGTTTGCTTTACTATTATGTTACTACAAGCTAATTTCAATTGACAATAAACTGCATGATTAAAGTTGTTGATTTATGCTACTGCTGCCGAGTAGATCTGAAGTACAGAAAAATTTTATTTGCTACACCTAGACCTAAGGATAACTGATTCAACCCTCCCCTCTCAGTTATTCTAAATTCATTCTAACAGGCACTTCTCCTATTTTCTACAAGGTGACAAGAAAGTGAACCAAAACACACAAAAAAAAGATAAAAATGATTAAAATGAGGCCTAAAGCCCCAGGGTGGGCGCCATTTGTGTGTGACAAATTACACCTTCATGAAATTAGGATTCAAAACTATAATTCTATGGAAAGAAAATGACATTTTAGCCTAAGAATTGCAATTAAATCCATGACATCTCATGGTTCTCTATATAAGTGATGTTGAAAGAGCTCTTAGCCTTAATCTCTCTCAAGGACAATCCTAGAATGAGAAATTGATAAACAAAATGCCTAAATATAGCTCAAATCTCTCAAATGATATGAAATTCTAACTCAAATGCTCATGATATTACTTTCAAATCAACAATTTTCTTCTCCAAATGATCAAAATGCTATGCAAATGCTCACTATGCTCTCAATTGCTCACAAATTGCATATAATAAGGATGCTATGCATTCAAATTTTCTAGGATATGAAATGCATACAAAATGGCTTGTATTTATAGCAAATTCCCAAGGGTAGGGGGTAGAGTGAATTGACCATGGGTTAATGCTTGGTTGAGTTTGATCCCTCAAATGGTCTTAAATGGGGGGACCATTTAAATGGTTGTCCTCAAAGGGTGGGAAAAGAAGACAAGATCCTCAATTCTCATTGGTTGATCAAATTGAGTTGAAAGAAATTAGGATTTGTTTAATTCAATCATTTAATTAAATTATCCATGTAAGGGTGCATGGGTTGAATTTGATTTTTGATTTAAAACTATACAATTAATTGATTAAAATCAATTATATAATTTTGATTGATCCCTTTTAGGCTTGAATTTGATTATTTAATTTCATGATTATTTAATCCTTTGATTTTAATTGATTTTTTCCAATTTGCTTGATAAATGTCCATTTGATTTTATTTTGATCCATTTTGATGACATTTAGGGCAATTGGCTGAGATTTGCAGATTTGGATGATTAAGAAACACTTGGTCAATTTTAGGTGTCTACAGGTTACATTGTAAACTGTCTGTCAGTGTACATTGTGACCGACGGTCAAAAACCATTTCATTGTATACTAATGACAAATTCTGACCCTTTAAGGATTATCAATCTCCCCGTCTGGCACTAGTATCAAAAACTAATATGCACAGTGCATACAACAACTGTAATTACCTTTTCAATGACTCCCCCTATGTGTATGCCTTGGTACAATTTATGTACATGTTTTCCTTGGTACATTTTCTCCCTTTGTACATTCATTTTCCCCCTTTTTTGAAATTAATGACAAAGATGTAGTACTTACAAATTGTCAAATATGTGTGACTGGGATTTATGTATGGCTATCAACAACTCGTCTCATTTCTCCTTGAGGTGTTCAAGCGTCATATGCTCCAAATTTATTTTGGCGTGCATATCATACATACTCTCTGTGACTGGCATCTCTGGGGTGGAAATTAGAGTCTTTGTCAAAGTCATGTGTTGTAGAAGCAATGTGTGATT
The DNA here is from genome assembly GCA_018584345.1 of Thuja plicata. Lineage (NCBI taxonomy): Eukaryota > Viridiplantae > Streptophyta > Pinopsida > Cupressales > Cupressaceae > Thuja > Thuja plicata. The sequence goes on along the minus strand of MU223279.1, from coordinate 750,995 downwards.
TGTTAGTTATATATCTTGGAGATGGGTTACTTCATCTCTGATTTTTCTTTCTTCCTTTTGAATTTCAAGTCTCAACCATTTTGATTCTACAATTTTCTCATAATGCATTTTGAATGCATTTGGCTCGGTTGACAGACTTTGTGCACTATCTTTCAAATCTTCATTTATTTTTGCAACCTTTTCACTATGCTCAGTAGTGAATTTCTCTAGTTTGCACAAATTTTGAACTAAGTTAACTACTTCTGATATGATTGGTTCTAGTGTAGTTAATAGCTCATAAAGTTTTACCTTGTTCTCTACCACTTCCTGGCTGATTTTCTCAGTTAGCTTGTAGTGACACTTCTCTTCTGCATGTTATTCAATGACTTTGTTGGCTTCTACATTCTATGATGTTATGGCCTCAGTCAGAACTACTATTTGATCAAGGATTGGTCCATTTTGATCAATTTATGTGTCAGGAAAAATTTGCAATAGGATTTCCTTTGTAGTATTCGGGACTTGCAAATTTTTGTGCTCCTTGAGCTTGTCATGTGTTGCCTTCCTTTTGCATAGTTCTCCATACTTTGTTAGTGAATCAGGATCCAATGTTCTTGGATCATAGTCAAGTATGTCAATGATATCATCAAGTGTTACTGGTTCTTTTCTCTTGTTGTTCTTTTTCTTCTTGGGAATGGTGTTGGAAGTAGGGGAATGAAGGATTATAGCAAGATCCTTCTCTGGCTTTGTTGATTTCGGTAATTCATTGGGAGGTTTGGTGCCTTTGGTATGATACTTAGTATGAACCTATTGGTCAGTTGTAGATATCTCTACTTCAACCTTGTCTTTATCTTTAGCCTTGGTTGCCTCTTTGATGTTCTTGGGAGTGGCATCACTCGGTTCTTCCTCTCCACTTGTATCTTTCTTCTCCTTTTTTGTATCTTTATGCTCCTCATATTCATCACATTTTTCCTCTGGTATGTTTGCATCAAGCTCAAGTGTTTTCTCCTTTTCTTTAGTGATTATATTGATAGCTTGTATCAATAAAGGCATGTTATCTGGTACATTTGCATGTGCAACATCAACAGTTTCCTGTTCCTTTATTTGCTCAATGGAAATACTTACATCTTCATCAATATTGACATTATCATCAAAATCACCTTCATTTATATCTTTTATAGTGATGTCTGGTGTTTCTCTTAATGATTTCAATATCTGAGGAATGTCATCCATGGCCTTACTTGCCTATGTTGTCAAATCAATTGGATTGACATCCTCGGTGTCATTGATGAAAATATGCTCAGGGCTTAGTGTGGCCTCTTAGTGCAGGAGCACCTAGGAAAAAAATCCATTTCTAGTTAAATTTTTGGCTTGTAAATGACTCTATCCAAGTCAGTGATTTACTTTTGACCTTATAAGATCTAGCAAGGTGTGTGACTAGATGGATTAAGTAAATAGTACTAATCCAATCTAGTTTAGTTAGTTTTGTTTTATTGTTTGTTTTGGCTTAGAATTGGGGAAATGAGTCTAAATGTATCCTAGACCTAGGTGTGAAGTGGAAAGTGCCTAAAAAGGCTTTAATGATGTATATTCATAGAGAAAAGAAGGATTGAGGTCATAAAATTTAGTTATGAGCATTTATGAAAAAGATGCTCAAAAGTTGTCATGACAACATTTGCAACTTTTGCAAATGTTACATGCAACTTGACAACTTTGGATTCCCCTCATTCTAGGAGTGGAAAATGAATGATAGTGGCCTGAAAAATGAGCAAGAGACATCTTAAGATACTTTTGGCTCATTTCCCAAGGTAGTAGTGGATGTAAGCAAGTTTTTGAAAGTGAATAGAGCAAGTGTTCTGACATACAGAGTACAGTCGACTTGTTTGAATGTTCTTAATGTTTTAATGGATTGAAAAGCTTAATTTGTTGGTAGATTCATGTAGTAGGAGTATATTCAAGAATTTTTCTTTCAATGAGAAAGTAGATTAGTTTTGAGTTGGTAGCCTTAGGAAATTGTTTAAGTTTTAGGGAGTCTACTGGTCCAGTTCAGTGTAGTTTTTGGTTTTATGGATCCCCCATGAAATCAAACCATGGTAAACTCAAAAGGTTGGATGAATGTGTTAGGGGAGCCTTTTTATAGTGTGACTATTCAAGTAGGAGGTTAGAGGAATCAATTTTATATTTTTATAGCCATTCCCTAGGCGAGCTATGATCGTTCGGTTAGGTGTATGGCAGAGGAAAAGATGAATGCAGAGACAAGGGTGTTCATGAGATTTCTAAACCAAGTGCGGTCTCAAAGTCATTAGGGTCTTATTGATCCCTGGTTAGGATTTCAGATCTCAGCCAATCCATTTGGATATATTTCTCCATATAAGTCAGTGGACTGCTTGTGAAGAGACAAAATAGGCCTAATAGCCCTACAATTTAGGACATGGGTGTACAAAAGACTTGGGGACCCTAGACCTTGAAAATACTTTAGGTCTTCAAAAAGGGTATCAGAATCCTAGATTTTTTCTTGGGGTTGTTTGGGAGATTTAGGAAGAAATCTAGAAAAACCCTCTGGATAGGGCTAATTGCTCAATTTGGCCTAATAGCATCATTTTGAGTGAAGATTTGGAACTCGTCTAAATTGGGATTAAAGACCTATTAAAATGGTAATGTATGGATGTAGAATGTGTATACAAGTAGTAGACAAGATCCTTGTAGCATTTGTGGAGTTATTATGAAGGTTTTATGTTTGGAATCCTTCAAGCAAGTGTTAAGCATTGAGACAAAACTAGTGGTAGTTGTCCTTCAAGATTAAACAAAAGAAGAATAACTCTTGGAGAAGAGTTGGAATATTCTTAGGCTCGGTGTCTTTAGGATATTGAGATCCTAGAAGAAGAATTGGGATCCTAAGTAGACTGGGGAAAGCAAATTCCTATCTAGAACATTGTGTGAGCACACCTTGGGGTTACTTCTATCAAATTAGTATTAGAGCATAGCTAATCAGGCTTGTGCTTAATGTTGCAACCAACTAAATCACTAGGAGATTCAACAATGGTGACTAATGTTGAGTTAGATAAGAAGGTAGATGACCAAGAAGTGGAGAATAGGATACTCCAAGATAGATTGGCTCAATTAGAGAAAAAGGGAGATGAAGTTGATGTGAAAGCAGATAAAGTAAAGGATAAGGTTGAAGGGAAAGGAAAGGATATTTCCATTGATGATGAAGTACCCGAAGCTGACCCTGTCCTTAATGAGGAGATATTCCTGAAAGCTTTAAAGGCTATAAGTGGAAAAGAACTAGAAGGAGTTCCAATATTTACTAGAAAGATGGAGCCAGAGATAGTCCTTGACTGGATAGAGGGACTAGAAAACCATTTTGAGTGTGATGGAATCACTGAAGTTCAAAAGGTGAAGGTTGCAAAAGCTATACTAAGAGGGTCTACACTCACTTGGTGTAAATTCATCCAAGATGAGAGGGAGAAGGAAGGAAAGAGGCTCATTTCTTCATGGAAGGCTATGGTTGCAAAAGTTAGAGATTCTTATATCCCTAAGGATTATGAAATCCAATTTCATAAGAGAAGACAAGGTTTGAGATAGAAGGACCTAGATGTAAAATCCTATACTGAATAGTTTCAGAGACTTTGCATGAGATCTAGAGTTGTAGAGGATGAGAAGGTTAAGGTAGAAAGATACCTTAATGGAATAAAGTGGACCATACAAGATGAGATGAGTCTTTTGACTTGAGACACCATTTAGAAGTGCCACCAAATTTCCATCAAAGTTGAAGAGAAGCTAAGGAAGAAACAAGACTCAAGTACTACCAGAGGAAGAGGTAGAGGGAGAGACACTAGAGGAAAAAGAAGTGGATATGGTGGAAGGATTTTTGAACCCAAGAATCAAGGGGAGACTAAATTTATTGAACAAAAAGGACACTCCAACATAGGGGGTTCAAATAGAGGAAGGAACTCTTGTGGTAGAGGAAGAAACAACAACCAAGGTAGGGGTAACTACTTTTCTACTATGAAGTGTTACCACTGTAACTAGATGGGACATCCTACATACAAATGTCTAGAGAAGGGTACTACTTCCCAAGGAAATGATAAGAGGGTGAATTATTTCCAAGAAGAGACTAGTGGTGGAAACAAACACCTTGAGATTCCCTTAGAGTCAGAGGAAGGTGAAAATATTATGATGAGGAGAACTCTGATTAAAGATCCAGTAAAAGAAGAGCCTAGTCAGAGGAGGTCACTATTTAGAGTGAAGTGTAAAATGATGGGAAAGGTGTGTAGATTAATTATATAATCAGGGTCTACTGACAATATAGTGTCAGAGGAAGCAGTCAACAAGTTGAAGATGACAAGAATACCCCATACCAATCCTTACAAAGTCACCTGGCTAAACAAAGGGCAACATGTCCTTGTCAATGAGAAAGCTTGGGTGGAGTTTTCAATTGGGAGGTATAAGGAAAAATTCTTGTGTGATTTTCTACCCATGGACACATGTCACCTACTCCTAGGTAGACCATAGAAATTTTACAAAAAGGCCATGCATGATGGTGCAAAGAATTCATATTCTTTCAAGAAGGACAATGTGACAGTTAAAATCTAGTCACTATTGGAGGATACAAAAATGAAGTCATATAGCCCCATTGTTATCATGGTGGGTGAGAAAGAGTTATTAGAAGCCTTAGAATAAGGAGAGGGAGTTGGTTTTTCACTGGTGTTGAAACCAAAGGAAGAAAGTGCTAACAAAGCAGTCAAAGAAGATAGAGTTGCCAAAGAAAGTGCAGGAGCTACTGCAAAAGTATGAATGCGTAGTCAGTGATGGAAAAACATCATCCCTACCACCTAAGAGGTCAGTAAGACACCAAATAGACCTAATCCCTGGAACTACCCTTCCCAATAAGGCTTTATATAAGTTGAATCCTCAACAAAATGAGGAGATAGCTAGGCAAATTCAAGAACTACTAAGTCAAGGTTTGATTAGGAAAAGCATTAGCCCTTGTGTCGTCCCCACTGTCTTAGCCCTTAAAAAGGGAGGAACATGGGGGTTATGTAATGACTCAAGAGAAATAAATAGAATAACAATTAGGTATAAGTTTCATATCCCTAGGATAGAAGACCTAATGGACTGTTTAGGAGGACCAAGGTATTTTACCAAGATAGACCTAACCAGTGGCTATCATCAAATCAGGGTAAATGAGGGGGATGAGTTGAAAACAGCCTTCAAGACCATAGAAGGACTATATGAGTGTCTTTTCATGTCATTTGGGTTATCAAATTCCCCATCAACATTCATGAGGTTGATGAATGAAGTCCTTAAAGACTATATTGGAAAAAATTTGGTAGTCTACTTGGATGATATACTCATCTAAACTAAGACAAGATAAGAACATCTCAGACATCTAGAAATGGTTTTCAAGAAGCTACATGAGGAGGAGATGATGATAAAATTGGAGAAGTGTGAATTCATAAAGAAAGAATTAGTATATCTTAGATTTTTGTCATCTCAAGGAAACTTAAAGATGGATCCTAGCAAAGTGGAATCCATCATCAACTGGCCTACTCCAAAAACAACCAATGAGGTAAGAAGTTTTCATGGCTTAGCACAGTACTATAGAAATTTTATCAAGCAATTCAGTGCAATTTGTGCTCCTATGCTTGATACTATCAAGGGTGGGATGAAAACTAAATTTGTATGGAATGAACAAGCTAACAATGGGTTTGAGTTGTTAAATAAAAATATTGCAACAAAACCAATCCTTATTTTACCAAGCTTTGAAAAGCTATTCATTGTGGAATGTGATGCCAACAATGTAGTCATTGGTGTAGTCTTGAGTCAAGAGGGAAGACCAGTGGCCTTCCACTCTAAGAAACTAAGTGAAGCTAAGAAGAAATATTCTTCTTATGACCTAGAGATGTATGCTCTGGTCCGGGAACTGAGAAAGTGGAGGCATTATTTTCTCCCAAAAGAGTTCATAGTCTATTTAGACAATCAAGCATTAAGTTTCTTGAACTCTCAGGATAAACTCAGTCACAAGCATATGAAGTGGGTTGAGTACCTACAAGCCTACAACTTCACCATCAAACACAAGAAGGGGTTGCAAAATAAGGTAACAGATGCCTTAAGTAGAAGAGCCTTGACCATTCAAGAGATACAACTGCATAGCATGGGGATAGACAACTTCAAAGACTTGTATGGTGAAGATGAAGACTTTGTAGACATTTACAAGGTATGCCAAGAATATAAGAATCACTTTCATAGTTAATTCTCTCAGTATACTTTATAGAGCATTCTATTTTTTAAAGGGATTCAATTGGGTGTCCCTAGGGGGTCTATTAGGGAGAATATAATCCAAGAGAAACACAATGGTGCACTTAGTGGCCATTTTGGTGTTAATAAGACACAAGAATTAGTTCAAAGATTTTACTTTTGGCCCAAGATGAATTTGGATGTTAAGAGATATGTAGAAGGTTGTGTTATCTGCCAGAAGGAAAAAGGTACATCTACTAATACAGGCCTATATCAGCCTTTACCCATTCCAACTAGACCATGGGAATGTCTGAGCATGGATTTTGTAGTGCGATTTCCCAAGACAAGATAGGGAATGGATAGCATTTATGTTATTGTGGACAGATTTAGTAAGATGGCACACTTTGTACCCTACAAGACAAAAAATGATGCAAGTCAGATAGCTTCCCTATTCTTCAAGGAGGTAGTTAGAATACATGGTTTAACACTAAGCATAGTGTCTAATAGAGACACAACATTTATGAGTCATTTTTGGAAGACCCTCTGGCAGAAGTTAGGAACCAACTTGTCATTTGGACCTGCATACCATCCTTAGTCTAATGGCCAAATAAAGGTAGTAAATCGGATTCTTGGAAATATCCTAAGGTGTTTTACTAATGAGTATGGTCAATTTTGGGACCAACTCATTGGGAAAATAGAATATGCCTACAATGACACAGTTAATAGGACTACTGGTAAGATTCATTTTGAAATAGTTTATGGCCTTCATCCAAAAGGAATCTATGATCCCAAAGATCTTAAGGATGGATCCAATGGAAGTGGCTATGTAGATGACTTTGCACATTCTATGCAAGAAGTCCATGAGATAGTGAGGAAGATATTGATTTAAAATATACAGAAGCTTAAGAACAAAGTGGATGAGAGGAAAAGAGATGTCCAATTCAAATTTGGGGATCTAGTGGTGGTTCACCTCAACAAGGCAAGATTAAAAAAAGGAACACCACATAAGCTTTAGATAAGGAGAATTGGACCATGTATATATTGGCCAAATATGGAACAAATGCTTACAAGGTGGAACTTCCAGAGGATATGGGTCTATCTCTGGTGTTTAATGTTGTAGACCTAGCTCTATACAAAGGCCCAATCCCAGATGCAGATCAGAGTTTTAATGAAGTCATACAGGAGGTGGAGAACTCAACTTGCCATCTGCACCAATCAAGAAGGAAGAACAAATACTAAATTCCAGAGTCTACAAGAAGACAAGGAAGAAGGAATACCAAGAACACTTAGTGAAGTGGCATGGACAAATAGATGCAGATGCAGTTTGGATAAAGGAAAAAAAGTTCAAAAAGTTGGGCATTGACCTCAACTTACTCAATCCAAGGGTGGATTGAAGCTTTTTCATTTGGGGAGGATGGTGCAGGAGCACCTAGGAAAAATCTCCATTTCTAGTTAAATTTTTGGCTTGCAATTGACTCTAGTCAAGTCAGTGATTTAATTTTGACCTTAGAAGGTCTAGAAAGGTGTGTGACTAGATGGAATAAGTAACTAGTACTAATCCAATCTAGTTTAGTTAGTTTTTCTTTATTGCTTGTTTTGGCTTAGAATTGGGAAAATCAGTCTAAATGTATCCTAGTCCTAGGTGTGAAGTGAAAATTGCCTAAAAAGGATTTAATGATGTGTATTACTTGGATTGAGGTCCTAAAAGTTACTTATGAGCATTTATGCAAAAGGTACTCAAAAGTTGTCTTGACAACATTTGCAACTTTTGCAAATGTTGCATGCAACTCGACAACTTTGGATTCCCCTCATTCTAGGAGTGGAAAATCAATGCTAGTGGCCTAAAAATGAGGGAGAGGCATCTTAAGATACTTGTGGCTCATTTCCTGATGTAGTAGTGAATGTAAACAAGTTTTTGAAAGTGAATAGAGCAAGTGTTCTGACATACAGAGTATAGTTGACTTGTTTGAATGTTCTTAATGTTTTAATGGATTGAAAAGCTTAATCTGTTGGTAGATTCGTGTAGTAGGATTATATTCAAGACTTTTTCTTTCAGTTAGAAAGTATATTAGTGTTGATTTGGTAGCCTTAGGAAAAATTTTAAGTTTTAGGGAGTCTACTGGTCCAGTTCAGTGTAGTTTTTGGTTTTATGGCTCCCCCATGATATCCAATAGTGGGAAACTCAAAAGGTTGGATGAATGTGTTTGGGGAGCCTATGAACAATGTGAATATTCAAGTAGGAGGTTAGAGGAATCAATTTTCTATTTTTATAGACATGCCCTAGGAAAGCTCTAACTGTCCAGTTAGGTGTACGGTAGAGGAAAAGATGAATGCAGAGATAAGGGTGTGTATGAGATTTTTGAACCAAGTGTAGTCTTAGAGTCATTGGGGTCTTATAGATCCCTGGTTATGAGTTTAGAGCTCATCCAATCCATTTGGATAGATTTCTCCATAAAATTCAATGGACTTCTTGTGAAGAGACAAAATAGGCCTAATATCCCTACAATTTAGGACATGGGTGTATGGAAGACTTGGGGACCCTAGACCTTGAAAATACTTTAGGTCTTGAAAAAGGGTATTAGGATCCTAGATTATTTTTTAGGGTTGTTTGGGAGATTTATGAATAAATTGATTAAGAACCCTCTGGATAGGGCTAATTGGTCAAATAGGCCTAATAGGATCATTTTGAGTGAAGATTTGGAACTCGACTAAATTGGGATTAAAGACCTATTCAAATGGGAATGTATGGATGCAGAATGTCTATAGAAATAGTAGAAAAGACCCTTGTAGTATTTTTGGATTTGGTATGAAGGTTTTAGGTTTAGAATCCTTCAAGCAAGTGTGAAGCATTGAGACAAAACTAGTGGTAGTTGTCCTTCAAGGTTAAGCACAATAAGAATGACTCTTGGAGAAGAGTTGGAATAGTCTTAGGCTCAGTGTCTATAGGATATTGATATCCTAGAAGAATAATTTGGATCCTAACTAGACTGGGGAAAGAAAATTCCTATCTAGAACATTGTGTGATCATAACTTGGGGTTACTTATGTCACTTCATTTTCCTCATTGTGATCAGTCTTGGTTATAGCTAATATCTTCTTGGGTGGATTAAAGATTTGAGTCCAAATTTTATTGCTATAAGTGTCAATATCTTTGAGCTTATTTTCCAATACCTTGTATTCTTTGGTCTTTGACAAAAAATAATTTTCATACTCCTTCATTATCTATTCAATTTCTTTAACTATTGACTCGGGCATGCAATTCACTAAGACTCTTTCTCTCATTTTTTTTCCATATGCAATGCATATGTCCACCTGGCTGATGTCTTATCATTTATCTCATGTAGAATATGTCTTTTGAATTGTAGAGGTACATACTTGTATGCTACCATCATTTTAATGATTGTTACCTTTAATTTATTCTAGTCCTCGATAGACAGATGTACCCATTGTCTAATATTATTATTTGATATACTGCCTGTATTGATGATTGACTGTGCAATTTCATCAATTGTCTTTGGAATTTTGGCCTTCTCTACCTGTATCCTCTACTCTCTTTCATCCTTTTTTGTATCATCCTTATCTTCTCTTCCTCTTAGATATCTCCTTCTCTATTTTGGTTTTGATTTCCTGGTTGAGGATGTATTCTTTCTTTTCATATAAGTTTTCACAATTCCTTTCTTCAAGGGTGGTGAGTCTACCTCTTTTGTTGTCTTGCTCCTTGTTCTTGATGCAGTTGTCACTTCAGTAAGCTTTGTTTTCTTGATAGGTGGTGCATCTGATTCAGTAGACTCTAAATTTATTATCTATTTCACTTCACTGACTTGTGACTAATTCTCGGTGATATCTACTGATAGTTCTAAGTCTTCATCATTTACCGATAGTTTCTTTTGAAGAGTGTTCATTATTATTGTCTTCTTCCTGTCTATCTTCTTTACTAATAAACTATTCTTGATTCTAGACTTGGCTTCCTCATATGTTCCAAATATTTTTAATGTTTTACCCACTGGCTCATTTAGAAGGGTTTCAATAGTTGTTGTGGCTTGATAAATGTAAATTTCATATTCTAGTGGTGGTAACCATGTTGTTCTCAGTTGTGCAGGTTTGATGAGTGTTGAGTTGGTGTCAACTACAAAACATATCTCATCTTTGTATTTTTCCACTAGTTGAGCAGGGATTCTCATCCTCTTCTCCATCCTAGTCTTGAATGTGTAAAAGTAGCCATCCATTAAAGGTATGAAATTATCTCCTAGTGACTTAATGAATTCGCTAATTTGTACAGTGATTGGTCAGTTTGTGTCCCAAGTGACATTACCTTCTGAAGGAAAGAATTTCTACAAATGGAAGAATGTTCACATAAGGAGGGAACCAAACTTACATGTGTTAGATCTGGCTGATCTAATTTTTCTCATATTCTCTTCCAGTTGCTATAGTGGCAACTCAGATATGTCTAGTTGTAGTCCCTTCTTCACAATTTTATATGCAGTGTCAACTGCTCCACATTCTATAGTGTTCATTCTGGTAGCTTGGAATATCTTGTACCCAAGTACACATGCATCAAATTTCATCTCAAGGTCGATGATTGTATTGAGTTTCAACCCTCTATCATCCCATTCGGCTCCAGTTATCTTTTCAATGTCAGGGTGTGAAGGATGCTTTAAGGCTTTTGCCTTCTCAGTGATGGGATAACTAGTCACCGCATGAATCACATATTTTATGATTGGTTTGGATTCATATAGCCACATTTTCCCATCATGTACTTAGCTGAGTACTATCTATATCCACTAGGTTTTGAACTCTTTAGGGAATAGTAGGGCATTGGTTAACCCTTTCACCTCTATGTACTTATACTCATCTCATAGTTTTCCATCCTTACATAGCTTCTAGTAAGCTTCTTGAATCTCAAGGTCTCTGATCTTTGCAACCTTGCAGTGAATGTATGCATGAATATCTTCAATCAACAAAAACCTAGGAGGAATACTTAAAAATGCTCCCTTGTTGTCGCGTTGTGAAGCAACATCAGGACAAAACTTGTAATTTGGTTCTTCACAGGTCAAGTTCTTGATCAAGGCTATCTTTTTGTCCTTTGAATTCTTGATCTTCATGACCCGTGATGTGGTTTCCATTGTTCAAAAAATTAGGGCTTCTCCGTAAATAAACCATTAACTTGGTGAGTCTAGATGCTCACTTGATCTTTGCTATGGATTCTCTAAATCTGACAGAGTGGCTTTGAATGTGCTATTGGTAGCTCTGCAATCTTGTCACTTCTTATTCGCTCTTTTTCACTCTACTCTCACTCTTTATCGCTAGTTGAATGAAATGAGCTTTTGTCATCCCTTTTATAGACAATGTGCCCTAAGTGATCATTAAAGTATTTACCTACTTCTCAGTCAAAAACCAACAATGCTCGATCAACACATAAAAGTATTTAGCTCGATGAGTATTCAATACTCGGTACAAGGAGTCAACTCGATTGTCTTCCAGATGTTTACCAATGATGCTCGGTATATATTTTCAACTCAGTTATCTTTCATATTTTTATTGATATGCAGTTTATGCTCGGTTTATGTTATCTGACTAGACTAGATTCAAAAAACATAACAAGTAATACCATAGTGCATCTTCATTCATGATAATTTGGCATATTCTCAAATGGATATTGGAAATGATGTTAAATATAGCTTTGTAGAGTGCAGTTCCATACTTGTATTGCTTAGGTGGGGGTCGTGGAATCACCAGATCCATTGGATGAGGTGTCACCTACTATGGTGCTTGGTCCAACATCATCTTTTTCTTGAATCTTTCCTCCACATTTTATTTTTCATTCTCTTGGTATCTTCAAAAGTGTTTCCATTTGCAAAAGTGTCTGACTCTATCACTCAGTCTCTACAGTCCTTACTTAGGCGACCGACCTTATGACAATGTAAGCATGCCATTTTAGAGTTAGTCTAGTTTCTAAATCTTGTTATCCATTTACTCATGTAGTTAGCAGCTATATGTCCATATCTACCACATGTTGTGCAATTCACCCATGTGTTGTAATCCCATATATATGAATTAATGACTCTTCTTGGTTTATAAGCATTTTCTTACTCTTTAAATTTCCAGACATGCTTTATCTTTTTCCTGCATTCATGAGATGTGTGGCCATGCATTTTTCAAGTGGGACAATAGTTTTCCATGTAGTATTCCTTCTTTGGTTTGTTCACCGTAGATCTACATTCATGTGCTTTGTGTCCATGCTTGTTATAGTTATAACAATTACCTATGAATGTAGAAGTAGATTTAGGAATATCTTTATCCTTGCTCTTGCAGCCATTTGATGTGTGGCCTGATTTTCCATAGTGATTAGATGAACACTTCTTTTCTCTTGGATTTGTGTAGACATATCTTTGATCATCTTGGTTTGATGATTCTCCATGCTTGGTATACCCTAAACCAATATTGTTATTGATTCTTCTCTGTCTATTCATAAATCCATCCATTCTTTTTGTGTTATCTTCAGCTTTCCTGATCATATCTTATGTTGTTGTTGAATCTTTGCTTCATGCTTCATTTTATGATTTTCTTCTTTTAGTTCACCAATAACTTCCAATTTTATATTAAGTTCTATGTTCACTCGGTTGGCCTCATGACTCATAAAAACTATCTGATTGGTGATTTCAATGTGATGTTCAGTGAGTCTTTGTATCTCAGATTCTTTCTCTTGTAATTTCTAAGTAATCTTTATCCTATTATCAACAGCTAAAGTTCTTTCTTTTTCAGCTTGTCTTGAATTATTTATAACATCAATCATTCTTACCATCTGTGTCTCTTGACCAATCTACAGTACCTTCACTTGTTCAGTCAAATGTTGATTGATTTCATCTAGACTTGTAATGCTTCCTTCAGATGTGCCAGATGTATTACCAGATCTAGATCCAGATGAATCAAATAAATAAGGTATCTCTTCTTCATGATAGTCAGTTTCATTGTAGTGAGATGTCGTGACTTTTCTATCATCCAATAACTCTCTCATTTTGATTCTTGCTTCCTTGTATTGTGATGAGCCTATTTTAATGTCCTTATTATATTAAACCTTGCACTCTGTTTTCAAGTATTATTAGAATAGTTATCAAATTTTAGTCAGTTGAACTTTTGTTAAGTACAGAAAGAATCATTAAGCCATGGGTGGAATAGATATGTCATATTACACCAATATTATATATATGTTGAATTATTTCATATAATAATCTAAATGTGTGTTCTAACATCTGGATTAATTTGATAAGTTGCTTGCATGAATATCTTTTGCATATTAACTAATCTTGCCAGGAAGTAGGAGTCGGTGGGAGTGGTCGACAGCATTAAAGGAGGACGTAAAGACTAGCTTCATGTGGATAAGCCATCATGGCATCAAAAGACATGGTTGTTGCAAATTAGGAGCCACTGTTTCAGAGATGCATAAATATAGCTCTGTTATATTCCCTCCATTTTACCAGCATGTTGACTTGATCATCCAGACTTCATTGTGCACGTCATGGACCGTTGCACTTCCTATTCTCTTTCTTTGGCATGGTTTTAGCTAGTTAGTTCCTTTTCTATTTTGGAATAAAGAATTCAATCCTCTATTTATAGGGAGGAGACTGTTTGTTTGTGTATGAGTTAATTTTGGCCTTCTCAATCAACCACACACTTCAACATAGTCCTTCTTCACCAGGTGCAAACAAGACTGAATATGAGTTATTCATCCTACTTGTCTCTGTGATTTGACCTGTTGCCTTCTATCTAGATGGGGTTTTTGAAATTTGCTCCCAGGACGAGGGCCTCACAACTATGGACCATCTAAGAACGAAGGATTTGACATGATAAATGCTATGCAAATGCAAGATTATGCTAGGAATTGAAACATGAGATATCATCTAACATGAATACTAAATGC
>MU223279.1:710179-722413 GCA_018584345.1 Thuja plicata | reverse complement strand
TGTAATCAGTTTTGAAAGATAATGAAATAACTCTTGGTTCATATTCTGTGTTCATAGATTAGTAGAATCCAACCAAGGGGGACCACTTGGTAGGTGGATTAGAGTAGAAGTAGAATAGATTTACTTTCTGCATTTCCAGTAGTCTAGATATAAGATTATAGTTTCTTCCTGCAGCATTGGACTTTGTGAATGTTCCTGCAGCACCTACAAGGATAGCTATAGTGAATGCTCTAGGTTGAAAGAATAGATTTAAGTAGAGTTTGCAAGTTGTAGCATTCATTTTAGTAAGGAATAAGTGTTTTTCCTTTCCTATAGCCCTAGTATAGATTCCTTTCATGTATTTTTCTTTCCTGCAGCATAGGTAGAATGGCTCCTTAAGGAACTTAGTGCACATACTGTGCCATACCATTTCAAGTATACGTCCCTGGGTTGACAAACTAAATGCACCTCATGGTGGGAGAAGTGATCCTTAGATTGAATAAAATATTCCTAAGAGAGGCTTTGGGCATGATTACTAAGAACCTATTGTGAGGTGGTTCATTTTTGGCACTGCTGCTAGGGATGGTGTTAAGCTAAGAAGCCTTTTGAGTCTTTTAGGTAGTTTAATGGTTGGTGGTCCTAAATTTGCTTCACCAGTGTGAAGAATTCATTTGCATGCATTGAAGGGGAAGAATAAGAGACGAATATGGCAGATTTCTTCCAAGGGAACCTGCAAATTTGAATGAGCAAGCTGAAGAAGTTGAGTTGCCTTTTGTTGATGCAAGTCCCAAGTTTCTTGCAGCATCTACCACTGGAGAAAGGTCTTTTGATATAAGTGGTCTCCGGCCTTTTTCTGAAATCTTCGCCATCTTTCTTGATAATTCTGACCCAAACGCACCTGCTAATAACAATCTTATGGCTAATATTCCTTTCCAACAATAAGTACCACCCCTGATACCTCTAGTAATGGCACACCCTACTTTCCCACTTCCTCTGCCAAGATTTATAAACAATGCAAACCTCAAGAATATACCCTCAACTACACTTCCAAAATTTAATGTGCTGACAACCAAAGATCCTGACACCTTTTTGTTCAAGTTCGACATCTATTTTCGTAGCTTTGACTATAACACTAATGCCCACAAACTCAAGTTGTTTCCAGCAACACTGAAAGAGTCAGCATTATGATGGTTCATGGGATTAGGAGCAAATGCAGCAGACCTGTTTCTAGAGAAATACAAAGAATATATCAAGGGGAGTGACCCAAGGGGAGATGACATTTTTATAATGTTGTAGAAGGAGGATGCAACTTTGGAGGACTATGTTTCATATTTTTTAAACACCATGCAGAAGAATCCCCAACATGTTCAGGCGAAGGATTCATAGAAGATAGTCTTATTAAGAGGAGTGAATGATAGCTATCTAGAAGCATTGGACCTCATGGATGGTAGGAACATATCCCAATCTTCTTGGGATGATCTCAAGAAAATCTGTCTCAACTACTCCAGATCAACTGGGAAGAAAAGCAGAGGATATCGGTCTACAACAATTAAAGGGAGTAGTTGAGGTGTTTCTAAGTTGGAGATATCTAACTTGCTAGTAGATTTCAAGAAAGACATTATTAATGATGTTTCCACACATATCGACACCATGTCTACCAAGAAGAAACATGCAGATGTTGAATTGCAGTTGGCTGAATATTTCCCTCATTGCCGAAAACAAAAGAAAGACTGCGAGTGCAAGTTGGTGGCGAACCTAGAAAATCAATGAGCAAGTGTTATTCATTGCTCAACTTCACCCATGGGAACCATAACAAGGTATGCCTCAGGTTCCATTATAATTTTCAAATCCTTACAATAATCAATGAAAAAATCAAAGTTATCAGGATATTCCTTAGTACTCTCAGCCAACCTGGAATAACCAGTGGCCTAACCAGCAAAATAACCAGTGGCCTAACCAAAAAAATACCCAGTGGCCTAACCAGCAAAACCAATGGCAACCACCACAAGGGAATTGATAGAAAAATAATCAATGCAGGGGACCTCCACAGTGGCCTAACCAAAATCTTTATTTTCCACAATTACCACCACCAGTGCCACCTCCTGCAATAATGCTGCCTCCTACAGCCACTAGCCCCAATCTAAAGCAAACACAATTTCCATCTCAACCGTAACCAAATCCAAATAGTAAGCAACAGCAGCAGCCAATGTATACCACTAATACATAGCAATATCCTGCTTACGCTCTAGAGATATCTGACATACATATGAGGTTAGGTACTACCCTGCCTATACCTGAACATCCTACTATCACAGAATTTGCAGACACTCCTACAGCATCAGCACCTCTTCTAGAGGCTATATTACAAAATATCACCCAATCAACTCAAAAATCTAGCAAAACTAATGATGAAACCTCAGTTGAACCTCCTTTTCCACAAAGGCTCACAATGGAAAAACCTATATCCCAAGAGGAAATGCCTTTTGATATTCTTGAGAAGCTAAAAAATATGCATATCCAAATACCTCTGTTTCAAGCTATCAAATATGTTCCTATCTATGGGAAAGCAATTAAGGATGCATGCCTTAAAAAGCTTGGGAGGAAGAAGAAAGACCCTCAAATAGTTCATGTCATAGGGAAACTTGCAGATATCATGTTGGGGAAGGTAGTTATACCCAAGTATTCAGACCCTGGAAGTCCAGTAGTTGACTTGATAATTAATGGACAATCTGTTAAAAATGCTTTAGTTGATTTGGGGGCAGCCATTAATATGATGACCAAAGATACAATGCATAGACTAAGTATAGAAGGCTTAAGAACAACACCAACAATATTACAACTTGCTGATAGTTCAATCATCACTCTAGATGGTCTTGTAGAAGATGTGGTAGTTACCCTAGTCTCATGAAAATACCCTGCTGATTTTCTCTTCTTATCACCAAAAGTCAACTTTGTTGGCTATCCAGTCATCCTGGGGAGACCTTGGTTAGCCACCACTAATGCAAAAATTAATTGCAGATCAGGGAGTATGACAATTTCAAATGGCCAAGAAATAAAGAAAATAGCACTCTATCCTCCTGCCTAGCCTCAGCCAAATTTGAAGGATCCCATTTGGCCAGAACTAGGAGATGAGGAAAAAGAGGTAAATTATGTTGCTCAGCTTATGATGATGCATAGACAGCCTTTTCTGAAAATGGAAGAGGAAGATGATGTAATATAGAGTATTCTTACCAATGAGTGTATAGCAGCAAAAGATGTTTCTAAAAGTGTTATTCTACAGCTATGTACCTATGAAGACTGTGTCTTTCTAGCAATCCCTAAAATAATTAGCCAATTGTTACCATGTGAAATAGCTACAAACCAAGTACCTGAGATGTCAATGGTAGAGTTAACAACTACTGTGGAAATTTCTCCTAGTCATAATCTCCATGTAAAGAACAAGTTGCCACCTCAAAAAATGGAATTATTAACTAAACTCTTATGTAAGCATGAGAAAGCCTTTGCTTGGAATCATGGAGACATACTAGGACTAAAACCCAAGCTCTGTACCTATAGGATCTATATTAATGATGGAAGCTTACCACTACACCCATACTTAGGGGTCCTGATTGGACTTTTCCATTTCACATTCATACAGATGCTTCAGACTACGCAATAGGTGTTGTCCTAGGACAAAAGTCTAGTAACCTGGAAAATGCAATTTACTACATTAGCAAAAGCCTCCATGGACTAGAGTTAAACTACATAGTGATAGAGAAATAATTACTAGCAGTAGTATATTCCTTGAACAAATTTTGTCATTACATAACTGGCTATCCTATTTTTGTTCATACTGACCATGCAGAAATAAAATATCTCATGAACAAACCTGCTATCATAGGCAGGTTAGCAAGATGGCTTCTTCTTTTGCAGGAATTTGACATTACTATAGTTGACAAGCCTGGCAAGGCAAATGTAGTAGTTGATTATCTGTCAAGAATCCACCATACATAACAAGATACTACTCTGATAGACGATGCACTTCCAAATGAGCATTTGTTTCATATTGTTGCCTAAAGTTCATGGTATGCTGACATAGCTAATTACCTTGCAGCTAACAAAGTTCCAACTCATTTTTCTTACAAAGAAAGAAGACTACTGGTTGAAAAAAGTTTTAATTTCTCTTGGATTGATAACATGTTGTTTTACACTGGACCTGATCAAGTAATGCGCAGATGTGTGAGAGAAGATGAGACATATGACATTCTCCATGCCTGTCATGATGAACTGTGTGGGGGACACTTTACAACAAAAAGAACAGCCCAAAATATTTTAACAACCAGATATTATTGGCCTACACTTCACAAGGATGCAGCCAGCTATACAAGAAAATGTGACAAATGTCAAAGAATGGGACGACCGACTAAGTTTGATGAAATGCCATTAAACCCACAAGTGGTGGTCACTCCATTTAACAAATGGGGTATGGACTTCATTTGTCCAATAGACGCTCCATCCAATGGGAAGTCTTACATCCTGGTGTGCACTAATTATTTGACCAAATGGGTCGAAGTAAAAGCTATGAAACATGCCTGAGACCATAAAGTTGCAGAATTTTGTATGATGAGATTTTCACAAGATATGGAGTACCGAGAGAACTTATAACTGACTAAGGTGCCCAATTCACTTCCAATTTAATAACAGAGCTCATAAAAGAATACAATATCAGACATAGGAAGTCTAGCCCTTATCACCCTCAAGCCAATGGACATGCTAAAGTTACAAATCAGGAAATAGAAATCATCTTAACAAAGATAGTTCATTTGCATCACCGGGTCTGGAGTAGCCAACTATTAGAAGTCATCTAGGCATATAGAACAACTTGGAAGACCACTATAGGATTCACTCCATTTGAGCTATTATATGGAAAAATAGCTATGCTACCAGTTTAATTTGAACACAAAACACTGAGGACAGCACTGCAGTTAAATATCGATCTTCCTACAGCACAGAAGGAACAATTACTGCATCTCAATTCCTTGGATGAAATGCGTAAATCTGCACTGGAGAGAACTAAACTAGTCAATAAATAAAGGAAAAAGTGACATGACTCGCATATCAAGAGAAAACAATTTCAAGTTGGAGATTGGGCATTGTTGTATGATTCAAGATTCAAAGAAATACCATGCAAGTTGCAGACAAGATGGCTGGGGCCATATGAAATAAGCCATGCTTTCACCAATGGAGCCATCCATTTGACCACAATTGATCTGGTACACTTCAAGCTTCTAGTCAATGGACATCGGCTAAAGTTGTATCACCAACCCCAAATAAAAGAAGACTTCCTGCAGCAATTCAAACAACAAAAATTAAACAAGCAACAGGTAACACTTCCTGCAACAGAGGGTGCAAACCTTCTTCCTGTAGCTCTTTAGTAAAAATCAATTGAGTATGTCCATAATAAACGCTTCATTTTTAAATGAAGTACATTCTTCCATTCACTTTCTATTTCTTCTTTCCAACTCATCTCATTTCTTTAATCTACCACCCACCCACCTTCCACATCATCATAATTTTTCCTTTAAAAGCTTTCAATAAGAAGCCAGGTATGCTGACGTAAGCCACCGCCACTTTCATACCACTCTCACCACCTTTTCCAGCATGTGCAAAGATCGAATGACAAGTACACGCTTTTCAAATTTTTTCCATTTTTAGCGCATAGATTTTGATAATTGTATCTTATACTACAATACATATATCATTATGGCATTAGGCCAGTTCCATCCCTCGTGCCATGTCTTCCAAGTGTAGACACTTGTCAATTTTAAGTAGGGGGGATGGAAGTGTATTAATTCCAAACTATCATTTCTATTTACGGCTAAAAGATTTTATGTCACCTCAAATCTGTACTTAGCCTTGCCTCATTAAAGTTTTAAGTGTTATATCGCACAATTGTTGTACTTTTATTCCTGAATCCTCCCTGATTGTCAGACTTGATGTGACTTATAATTAAGTTAAGTGACAACCCATAGTAAAGATTATAATCTCTCCTGATTTAATTCATCACCATTGTTCATGCCAAGAAAAATAGAGAAATTCAGGAGAAAGCTCATAGTCCTTGTAGTCTAAAATTCAAATAAGGAATAAGGCATCTACCTACTGTTGAGAAGATAGATTGAAATTAGAAAAGCATAGATGGGAGGCTAGTTACAAAGATATGAGCTGGTAGCACATGGTGTGTTACTCTCAGATGTTGAAGCGGTCAGAAGATTCAATGCATGCGGCTGGTTAGGTTATTTCCTAAGGTTAACAGAATTTGATGAGGACTCAGCAGTGGAATTTGTGAGTACATTTGAAGAAGGTCAGGCAACTATGTGGGGATTAACAGTGGTCACAATAGAGGAGCAGATTGCAAAATTTACTGGATTACCAATGGTTGGAGAACATTACCCTAATGTTCATGATGCTAGATCAGCAAGGGCTCAGTTCACCCTACCAGGTGACCCTCCTTTGGAGATTACCAAACAGGGTTGCAAGAGAATGTCTATCCCTCCATCGTATAATGAGTTGGCCATGCGTCTTATCAGGTATTTCACATGTGAAGGGAGATTTTCCAATTTACATGCACATCATTTCAAATTACTAAGTTATGTGAGGCATAATCTAGCAGTAAATATTCCAAATTGTTTATATAACATGCTATGCATTAGTGATGAAGAGACCCAAAAAGGGAATGCAAATTATGTTACCCACTATGCCCTAATTAAACTATTAATAGAAATATCTCTTAGGGATGCCTCTCCTATGGCATGGTCAAAGTTTGTCTAGTGCAAAACCCTACAACCACTGGTTATCCCTAATGAGCAAATTGGTCATGATAATGTAATACCAACTGACCCAGCCGTTGAAAAAGATACCCAAGGGGCAGAAATCATAAATATTCTAGGAAATGTGCCCTTACCTACTCATGAGAGCAATGTACCTACCTCTTCCTGAACCAAAGGAAAATAAAAATTAGAGGAAGAACCTCCAGTTCCTGCAGCCAAACCACAAATCCCTACTTCTTCGAAGGGGAAGAAAAGTAAGCCAGTTCCTACAACAGCTACTCCTGAAGTAGAGAAGCTGAAGAAGACTACTAAAGAAAAGGCTGTAGAAATTGTAGAGACCCCTATGTGAAGGAGACCTAGAATGAGAGGACAACTCCCTAGGGAATCCTCCATAAGCCAACCTGCTTCTCCTTTGCAATCTAATGAACAGCCCAATGTGCAAATAATTCCAGACAATTCCCCAAATTAGTCTGCAGTTCCAGACTTTCCTCCGCACTCTGTAGAGACTTATGAAGCTGAACCTGGTATTTTTCAAAATAGTTCCCAGGAAATCCATCAGGACATTCAGGTCATTAACAAGGAAAATGCTGTAGTAATCCATCATTCATCCTATGCAGAAACTTCCTTAGTGTCCTACAAAAGAACTTGGTTTGTAAGTTTCTTAGAGCAGTCTTGGAAGGAATAGAGGAGGCAAAGAAATTAGGTAGAATATTGTGGCCCGATCACATTACAAACGCTTCTTTATGGATTGCATAATAAGTATGTGTTAACCACAACTCTATGGAGAGAAGAAAAGAAGAGTTCAAGTCAGCCCAAAAATTTTATGGTCTTTATCAGACTCTTCCCTCATGGAAACAAAATCTACTCTGTGAACTATACATGCACAACTTCATTATCCCAGCTGAGACTGAGTGGAATCCTCTACTCTACATAGGGGATATCCACCTAAGGGCATTGATTTCCTAGATGCGTAATGAATCCAACTATGATAGATAGTTGGAAAATTATAGGGAATAGGACAAAATAGAGCCATTACCATTAAGAGAAGAGTGCAGCAAGCTAGCTATACTCTTCAAAGATTGGCTCAATTTGACTTATGGAAAAATTAAGGAAGAAACAAGGGACAAATTTTTAGGATTAGAACAGAGGTTTATGCAGAGTATGAGGGTTTATCTTCCTTTGTCTTTCAGAGAGCCCTAGCTGGAGCCAGAAGCAGATGGGATAGGTTATCCAAGATATTGAAGAGATCAGAACCACACAATCCTATCAACCTTGAAGAAGCTATCCAAAGAGCGCAAAAATACATACAACTAGGAAGGAAAACTAGACAGGAACTCTAGTGTCCACTCACCATATAGCCACTGACACTCCTCTGGCCCCTATATGACATCAACACTGACAGACTAGACTGACTTCAAGAAGATCACAGATTGGGTGTCTAGGAGAGAACAAGGGGGTTTTATTACACCTTTAAAAGCCAAAGGAGAGGAAGAACATAGGTTGGAGATTTTAGAGCAATTACCAGAATATCTAATGCTTGAGGACAAGCATTCAGCTTGCCAAGGGGCAAATGATGAGCCTATTTTACTTTCCTTATTATATTAAACCTTGCACTTTGTTTTCAAGTATTATCAGAATAGTTGTGAACTTTTCGTCAGTTGAACTTTTGTTAAGTACAGAAAGAACCATTAAGCCATGGGTGGAATAGATGTGTCATATTATGCCAATATTATATATATGTTGAAGTATTTCATATAATAATTTGAATGTGTGTTATAACATCTAGATTAATTTGATAAGTTTCTTGCATGAATATCTTTTGCATATTAACTAATCTTGCCAGGAAGTAGGAGTCGCTGGGAGTGGTTGACAGCATTGAAGGAGGACGTAAAGACTAGCTTCGTGCGGATAAGCCATCATGGAATTAGAAGACATGGCTGCCACAAATTAGGAGCCACTATTTTAGAGATGCATAAATATATCTCTGCTATATTCCCCCCGTATTACCAGCATGTTAACTTGATCACCCAGACTTCATTGTGCACATCATGGGTCGTTGCGCTTCCTATTCTCTTTCTTTGGCGCAATTTTAGATAGTTATTTTGTAAGTCAATCCTCTATTTATAGGGAGGAGACTATTTGTTTGTAATTTTAGATTTTTGAAGGGAATACAATGTTCTAATTGTATCTTGCACATCAAGTTCATTTTTAGTTTCATGTCTTATTCTCATGTAATCAGTTTTGAAAGATAATGAAATAACTCTTGGTTCACATTCTGTGTTCATAGATTAGCAGAATCCAACCAAGGGGGCCCACTTGGTAGATGGATTAGAGTAGAAGTAGAATAGATTTACTTTCTGCATTTCCAATATTCTAGATATAAGATTATAGTTTCTTCCTGCAGCATCAAACTTTGTGAATGTTTCTGTAGCACCTGCAAGGATAGCTATAGTGAATGCTCTGGTTGAAAGAATAGATTTAAGTAGATTTTGCAAGTTGTAGCACTCAATTTAGTAAGGACTAAGTGTGTTTCCTTTCTTGTAGCCCTAGTATAGATTCCTTTCATGTATTTTTCTTTTCTACAGCATAGGTAGAATGGCTCCTTAAGAAACTTAGTGCACATACTGTGTCATACCATTTCAAGTATACGTCCCTAGGTTGAAAAACTAAATACACCTCATGGTTGGAGAAGTGATCCTTATATTGAATAAACTATTCCTAAGAGAGGCTTTGGGCACCATTACTAAGCACCTATTGTGAGGCGGTTCATATTGATCAAATAAAATCTATATCTGCAACTTCTGATTATCAATATTTTTATTAAGCTTACACCTTTCCATTGTATGATCTTTTCTCTCAAGTGATTAAACTTTTCCAAATAAAAGATCTAGCTCTTATACCAACTATTGGAATAATGGAAGGGTGTGTACTGAGAGGTGAGGGGTGAATCAGTACCCTTAAAACTTTTTATCAAATAACCTTAGTACTCATAACTTGTATTACCGACCATTGTAGCTTTTCTACTTCATGCATTTAATATCATAACATAAATTTAAGTGCATGTAAACAAACATATAAACATTCATGAAACTAATTTACACATGACAGAAGAATTGATAGCATAGAAAATCCCTGTTAGAAGGTAAAAATTGTAGTGGGGATGAAACTCATAAAGCTTCACTATCTGCAGAATGGAAGGTGTCAGTTGAGGCTATAAGTTGTGCTCACATCTGATGATCTTACCCTATTAGGAGTAACATGTCAGACTTGTTAAGTCTACTTGGTTAAAAGATTTCAAAAACACAATGTATGTGTGTACTTGGTTAAGAGATTTACAATAAGACTATTAAGTCCACTTTCTTGAAGGATTTCTTCTATTTTCTATAATTGTTAGAGATTAGAAAAAAATAATTATGACCTCATAGCTTGCAATCTTGAATTGTTGAATAGAGATCCATTAAGTTCACAAAATATATGTATCACCTATTTTGATTGATAATACCTATGTTCTTCTCGATAGCCTTGAATCTACTTCTTCATAACTTAATTCTACTTTATTTGTTCTTCTGCATGAAAACCTTGATATTCAGATCCATAGATGTCCTTCCGCAGCTACAATCATCATGTTCTTGACTGATTACACATCTATATATACAATTTATTTACCTAATTAGGTTTTACACTTTTCTTGATAACTCTAATGATCAAAGGTTTACAACTTGACCTTGATCTCCTAGTTTGCATGAATAAAACCAGTTAAACTGATTAAATCCATTACTTATGCTTTTCTTGATCCTCAAGAAATGGTTTTCTAGCTAATCATAAATCTATTTTTAAGACTAAAGTGCTTTAGCTGGTGTGTATCTCAGATCTGCTTTTCTCAGGAATAAAACTGTCTCTCGGTAGACTGGTACTTGGTATACTCTATAGACTATGATTCATGATGTCTCTATAAGAATGTGCTTGGTTTACTCTAGAGACATTATGTGCTCGGTGATGTCTCTATAATACTATTCTTGGTTTACTCTGTAGACATTCTGTGCTTAGTTTACTCTGTGAACTGTCTTACTCGGGTTACACTGTAAACTTTCTGTCGGTGTACAATGTGATCGACGATCAAAAACTATTTCCTTTTATACTAATGACAACTTCTGATCTTTTAAGGATTATCAATTGTGATTCACTATGCAAAACAAAAAAATAATAGTGTAGAGCTAGGGGTTGATTAGTTAGGGTTAGTGATCAATTTAGCATGGTTAGGACTTAAAGAATTCAATAATTTTGTTTTCTTAATGATGATTATTTAAGTTGTTAATTGTCATTATTAGTGCTACACTCAAGTAGGAATTGTATATGCTAGAAACCTACCTATTGGGAGCATGCTCAGACATGCAAATTTTAGAGATATAAAATCATTAAACTACACTAACATGTCTTAAAGCATACTTTAAAACATGATTTTCATCATAACCTCTGATGAGCTGAACAAGGACACCCAATGCCTTGTTGATTTTCTCTTAGAGATGTTATGTGGGTGTGCTCTCCCAACACAATATCATAATCCCACTATGAAATGCATGAAAATGATAAGCTAATCACTCAAGAACAAGTACAAGGAACTTGTCTCAAGCTTTCACTATTAATGAAAATGCAACACTAATGCTAAGATGAAGATTCAATGACTAAGTTAACATGATATGCAAGATTCAAAGAAACTAGATTTATTCCATGATTAATCCTAAGATGTAATTTCTAAATGAGCTAAAATCATGAACATGAAAATAAGCTATAAAATTCAAGCACTAAACTAGCATGATAACAATGCATAAAAGGGAGATGATTTTCTCTTGACAAAGGCCTCTATTTATAGAGTTTTTTGAGGAGAGAGAGGGCTTGGATGAGGTGGAGCTCATGTGGCATCCAAATAGGTGCCACATGAGGGACACATAATCCATGCAAGAGGCCCACTTTTCTCACACATGTGTGAGAAACTTTGGATGTGATGGGTCAAAGTGTACTTAAAGTACACATGTGAAGGATCTTGTAAGAGGTGTAAGAGTGTGTAAGAGTTATAGTCCAATGAAACACTTTTAGAAAGTGTAAGAAAGTGTCATCAAGGTTGTAAGAAACCTTGTTGGCACCAAATTAGCATGATTTGGAAAAGCGTATTTTTGGAAATTTGCTCACACGTGTGAGCAAATAATTAGGACTAATTATTTTAGAAATCAAGAAATTAGCCTAATTAACCTTAGTTAATTAGTGAGTAGGTTTATTTGGTGAGAGTGATGTGAGGTAGGGTAGGATCTAGGTTCAAATTAGCTTAATCTAAATTTAAAATTTAGATTAATTGTGTTTAGTAGAATTTAAGTCATGTGGAGGAATAAATAAATTAAAAATTTATTTAAAGGGGATTAATGAGGGATAATGTATTAAATAAGATTTAATACAT